>RJWJ010003625.1:0-84076 GCA_004363605.1 Indri indri
AGTAGTATTTGCTTTTTAAAAAACACTGGAAACTTTGCGTTTTCTATTTATTATCTGAAATGTTATAAATTAAATTTAGGAACTGAGAGATGGAAAAATGTTGTCATCGATTCCTCTTGCTTTTGTAGCCTACTGTGTGTGAACGGGAGCTGTGCGTATTTGCTTTTCAAACCCTGGGAGTAATGAATGAAGCTGCTGATGAAATAGCAACTGGAGCTCAGGTAGTAACACATGATACTAATTATTTCTTATTTTGATTTGAAAAATTTGTTCCAGTTCATTAGTTACCTTCACTCTGCTATTCTTTGGAGGGAATTTTTGATAGCTTCTTGTTAAAAGGCAAGCTACCATTTGATTTTTTTATTTTTTAGATATTAACTAAATTTTCTCTCTACATCTAATGTGTGTTTTGTCATTTTGCAGTTGCCAAGGGGAGAAATTAAACCAACTTTCTATTGTTTGAAAAATAATTTTAATTCTTTCTTTTACATAGTGAAGTTGAGATATTGAACCCCCCCCCCAGTACATGCTTTATATAAAATTTATTTGTAAAGGTATACTGCCATAAAATGGAAGCAAATCTATTTTTAAAACTTAGGTGAAAAGATAATAGGCAGAACATATAATACAAAGAAAGCATTCGGTTTTACAGTAGCAGTGTTTATGAGATAGGAAGAAAAGTAATTCCATCAACATTTCAATGCTTTTGTTGTTTACTTAGAGAACCCGAGTAAACTATTAATTCATCTATGAAAAAAAAGAAAACTTAGAAAGCATTAATGAATGTTAACTAAGAGAAGCTAGACCAACCATCTATGGAAACAATTGCAATGCTACAATATTTTAACAAAATACAGTATTGGCAAAGAGTGGAATGGTAGATAATCCCAAATGGATCAAGTTAAAAATGAATTCAATATATGTTAAAGTAGACATCACATCCTCCCTTACTAATGAATTATAGGTGGGAACAAATGACCTGCAATGGCGGGGGGGGCGGGTGGGGGGGGGAGGGACATCAGTTTAGTTCTTTACCTTACTAATTGTTACCATAATTTAAGAGTTTATTCTTAAATTTGTGTGCAAAAATAAATTCCCAGTGGCTTAATGGTTCTTTTTTGAAAAATTGTGTTCAAACTAGATGACAGTAAAATTGAGCATGCACAGTGCATCAGGTTTATGCATTTATGCAGTTTTTAGGAATCGTAAAGGGAAATATGAACAGATTTGGTCCATACATTATTTTTTTACTTGAAAAAACAATGAACACTAAGAGCAAAGTATGAAAAACTTCTTTTCCCACAATCATTATTATATAAGAGCTCAAAAAATTGAGGAAAAAAATGAAGACTGTAACAGATTAATAGAGGAAATGAATGCAAATTCACAAAAATGGGCATGAAGTTAGTAAAGGCACATGAGAAAATATGAGCAGGAAGCTAAGTGTAAAAGGAATTACTGGTGTCTTAATTTATAAAATTCACAAAGATAGGTGGGAAAAATGATCATGCAACAGACATATTGTCATTCTTTCAACAAGTATGGAATGCCTGCTAGATGCAGGCACTAGATGTTGCACTAGATGAAGGTACAATGGTTAATTAATATTGATGACAGCGTTGGCCTGATGAATTTACATGTCACTTAACTTTGTCATTTCACTGATTAACTAAACTGTGATGCATCTACCTGATGATATGTTAAGGACAATATTCTTTATATAATTGAATTATAAATGAAAAATAATACAAACAATAGAAAATTAGTCTTATGTGTGATATGGAAAAAATGATTCCATGACTAAAATAAATTTTAAAAGTACACCTTGGTATTGCTCCTATACGTAACATGCACAAATGTGCATACTAAAGGCACTGAGAATCCTTAAAACTAAGAAAATATCTAGTCTAAGAGGATTACGTGGAGAGTCTTTTTCTTTTCTTCTCAGCCTTTGGAAGTAATATCATAAAAAAAAAAGACACTTTATGTGGTATTTATAGTTATGTAAAAATAAGTAAAATCTTACAAGGGGCATGTGTATATGAATATACACGTATACATACATGTATGTTACAAGTATGTTTGTATGTATGTGCATATATATTAAAAATTCTTCAAGTAATCCACTTAAAATTTGTGGATTTTACTGGATAAAATTTCCCCTCAAACAAAGAAATTTAAGGCTAGAAATAGTAAATTATTGATTAGAAGGAAAATTAACATCATGCTAACAGTAAGGTAGGTTGATAGAATAATAGGTGGCTTTTTTCCTTCTTATAATAGTTACATCTCTAAAAATAATGGTTCTTAAAAATAAATTGTAAATTGTATAATGATAGTTATTAATATAAAGTACAAGTGTTTGGTGCTTTATTTGTGATTTAACTCTAAAGATCAATATCCAAAGATCAGAGAATTTAGTGATTCTACTCCAAAGACTATATTCTTTTCACTACTTTATTTTTTAAAACAGATGCCCCAATATTCTGCTCATAATTCTAAAGATTACATGGAAACTACTTTTTCTAAACAAAAAGAAACTCTACCTGAGCAATCTCAATGCATCAGTTGACCCTTCATTTTAAGTGGAGTTCTAGGGGCTGCAAAGACATTCCTCAGGATCAATGACGGAGACTCGACTGGGACGACAGTGTCCTGTGGTCCAAGCAGCTACCATTCCAGGCCCCCAAATGTTGCTTTATCCACAACAGCTCCATTTATTTATTTATTTATTGGGCTTGCATATAAAATTTTTTTAAAAGTTGCTTGTGCAATGTTTGACAACTATTGGTTTACAATTTTGAATCCACTACTTGTTTCAGACTGCATCGTGTATTGGTAGGCTATTTCTGTAGGTGCCTTTCTTACTCATGTGGACTTCCAATCGGTAAAATACTAATGACTGAATTTTTCTCATTAGCAGAGTTCCGAGGCCTTTCATACCTGAAAAGGGGTGGGGGAGGGACTTGCTTTACCACTTAATTGTATGTAATGTAATGTCCTTTGGAAGCACCTGGTTATGTAAACTCGCAGATCTTTTATCTCCACTTGTATAATGGCCTAATTCCCATTGCTTGAATTTAGTATTAATATTTCTTTGCATTCCTACCCTAAGTATCTTAGTCAACCTCCAAATTGCTTCTTCAATCATGTTATTCAGTCTAAGAAGACAGACAGATGTGTATAACTCGTTGTTTATAGTACTCATCCTATATGCTAAGGTGCTATTTAGAATCTTTAATTTTTGAATACTGGAAGTGGGGAAATAAATCATTTGGGCAAAATCATAGTTATGTGTTGTCTTTTACTTCTTAAAGTGGACATTTTACTCCATGAAATATTTAGAAAAATCAAGATACATAAGTTGAATATAAATCCAAATAGTATTGTATATACCTTTTCTTCACTGAAAATTCTAATGGCTGCTTCTGTAACAGATAAACCATAAAATCACAGTGACTCAGTAGGATAGAATTATTTGTCACACACACTGTCCAGTTAGAATGTCTGATGGGCCGGTTTCTATGTGGTGACTGAGGGGACTGGACTCCTCCCGTTGTTGGCTCTGCATGTGGCAGAGGGGCGGGAGCAGGTGCAGCCAGCACACCTGTCTCTGCGTCAGGCCCGCCTCCCACTTATGTCTGTTGCTTAAAGCTGGTCTAAAACGCTATTTAGATGAAAGAGGTGGAAATGTCCCTCCTCTTTGTGGACTTCTATAAAGCTTCAGTTACATACTGTGAATAACTTTTAAAAGTTTTTTAAATACCACACCTTCCCCCAAACTGTCAAAAACGGCTACTTTAATGATTCTTCATTCTCAGGAATTCTTGTTTGGGTTTTAATTTCATTAGGAGACCAGATAATGCTGAAAACAATTTGTATCTGGGTTAAGGTGCATTTCTTTGCGGTAGAAGGAATGTAAGTATAGGAAAGGAAAACAGAAAGGAGGGTTCTATTATGTCCTTATTATATCTGTTGCTTGGGATCCAACTTATTGCATAAATATGTATGGATGTATATACGTACACACATAAATGGAATATTGTGGCAGAAATATTAACCTTTTCAGTTCTGCTGTTTTCTGAATGAGTCCTGTGGATGTGTATGTCTAAGATGTACTTGGTGCATGTTATGTTCAGTGGCTTGAGTGTTGCTAGTTATTTTAGGTCACTGGATATTGTGGATGCTGTGATTGGGTGGGTGTGTTTTCTGAGTCCTGCTGTCATTAGGTTACAATGCCCCTCTCAGAAAAGCAGGAAAATCAAAAATTGTCCCACTCTTATTGTGCCTTTTTTTAAATGCCTGTTGAAAAACTTTCTCAAAATAGCCTTCTCTACGAAGATATATAAAGTCTACTGCTGCCTTATTAAGTCACTTGTGTTCATACTATAAATATTTCTGTTCAGGTGGATTCCCTCCATTTAGACAGTATCAGTTTACTTGATTCGGTTGCCAGAAATATATTGTTTTGGGAACTAGGGAGAGGAGCCATGCTCTTATTAATAATTGCTAAATAATACTGCCTCCTGGTAAATTGTGCAAAGGGATCATAGGATAACATAGGGATAAAGCCATTGTATTTAGCAAATCAAAGGTCATTAATGGCCTCTGACAGAGGAAGGAGAGACAGGCAAGATGATGTCAGGTAATTTGCTATTCTTGGAGCATGCCAGATTCTTTTCTTGCACGTGTGGCTTCCTTCACCACCAACAGTTTTTTCTCCACAGATGGTTACATGTCTCCCTCCCTCACCTCATTTAGACCATCCTTCCTAGCCACTCTAAAACAGCATTATTCTCTAATGCCTACTTGATTTTTATAGGATTTAATGGTACCACAAATTTTATTGAAGCATATATTTATTTAAGTGGCTTTTTTAAAAACAGATTTTTAGAACATTTTCAGCATCCGTAACCATTAGTAGTCAGTCATTCCCCAGTTCTCTCCATCTTCTTCTGTCTTCTCCCCAACACACTCCAGCCCCAGGCAATCACTTGTCAAGTTTCTTAACTGGCTTTTTATTATATAAACTTACCAGAGCAGGAAACTGTAGGTTTTGTTTCTTGTTTGACCTAGAACAGTGAGAGAAAAATGATATGTATATGTGCTCATGACAAAAAGATATTTAATATTAGAATGGGAGTAATTAGCAGCACATATTTATTTTAAACTAATGGTCAGCTGGGTCAGTTTTGGTCTAAAGTCATGAATTACAGATTTGAAAGATTGGTAGTAGTCCTGGGTCTTCCTACTTAACTTTTACACTCCCACAAGAGAGAACAATGGTAAAGTACTAGATAAAGCATGAAGGATAGTAACTATCTTATGTGTGTATTTCAAGGTTGTAGATCTGCTAGTATCCATGTGTAGGTCTGCGTTGGAATCTCCTAGAAAAGTTGTCATTTTCGAGCCATATCCTTCTGTGGTAGATCCTAATGATCCTCAGATGTTGGCCTTCAACCCCAGGGTAAGTCGTGATCCTAGCACACCAGTCACAAAGCTTGCTTTAGCAGGAATTGAGATTTTAGTCTTATTAGCTCTTTCTATCTAAGTCTCTATCTCTTCAAGCATATCTGTGATTATTTTAATTTTATTCTATATTTTTGGAGGTTCTGACTTACATAACCTTATTTTAATTTTAAAGATCATGGGTAAAGGGACAAGTTTTCCTTTTTCTTTTGTGTTTTCACTTCAACCCTCCCTTCCCCCTCCCCAGCTGTCTGAAGGTTAGTGAAAGTTGAATTCATATTGTTAATGGACCAGCATTTCTTCAGAAAATAATTTTATAAATATTCATGAAGATTAGGCAGAATCCTTCTGAAATAACAAAATTTTCAAATTGCATAAGACCTAAAAATTGCTTTAGTTTCTATTACTTGAAATAATTTTATAGAAATAACTGTATCAAATTTCCTTAGAATAATTTTCCTTCCTTCCTAAGTGGTAACAGTACACATATTTACATCATGCTTAAAAATGAATTATCAGTTGGGTGAGTGGCACGCTGTCAGCCATACTCTTTTGGTAACAATATTCTAATCAAAAGAAAATAAAAACAATTGTGAGACTTGAAGTGGATATTTGTATTTTAGAAGGATTCTGTGCTTACTTTATTCATTGTGGCTTAGTGTTTTAGTGGCAAAAACCTGAATCAGGAGCCCCATATCTCTTTGGTATTTCTCGATTTTGCCCTGTAGACTGAATAGGATTTTGTGTCCTTACATAAGGACTGACATTGTCTTCTTGTTTCCTTCCCTCTGACTCGAGTCATAAATCCTATGTCCTTGAGCCATCCTATTATAGTCTTCCCTTTTATTTACACAAAACAGTCGTTGCTTTCAAATTGGCCCCTAGGAAAAATTTACATACAGAAATAATATGTTTCTCTAGTGATGTGTAGACTTGCAAAGGCTTAGCAGTGAATATTGGTTTTTAAAATTTTTTTCTATTAAACAGAAAAAGAACTATGATCGA
The DNA here is from genome assembly GCA_004363605.1 of Indri indri. Taxonomy (NCBI): domain Eukaryota; kingdom Metazoa; phylum Chordata; class Mammalia; order Primates; family Indriidae; genus Indri; species Indri indri. The sequence continues at coordinate 6,475 of RJWJ010003625.1, forward strand.
GTAATGAAAGCACTGGATAGCATAACTTCTATCAGAGAAATGACCCAAGTAAGTATGTCATCTTCTGGTCTTGTACCTAATATTTTTTAAATGACTCAGTGTTATAGCCATGTAGTAAAATGTAGTTTTTTCCGCTATATAGGGTATAATTAAAAATCATTTTAAGAATTATGCTTTATTAGGATGTGTTATTAAAGTACAACAGCATATTAGCATGACTGTGCTAATGTGACTTTGGGACAGTAAGTGCATAATTATAGTCCTAATACTGTGCTCTCAAACTCAGGCAAGAGCCTTGAGTACATATAGGTATGGCTGGATATTTTTGGGCAGAGGTCAAATCTGGCACCATCTTCCTAGAATGTCAATTTTAATTGATAGTAGCAATTTCAAAACATTTTAATTTTAAAATAAAAACAGAAATATTCTTTAAAATGAAAATTTTGTGTAAATATTTTAGATATAACACAGAATCTCAAAACCACTTTGGAAGATACCAAACTCCCTGAGAATATGAGTATATACTTTTGGTCATTAGGGAGGGTTTGGTGGAAAAGTTTGATGAACAAGGATCAGGGTTTGTTGTGAAAATCTAACACATTCCTGGGCTGTAGTCCAGTACTTGGAAAAGCGCATGCTATTGAATTATTGAGGCCTTTCCACTGCCAAAGATTTGGAGAGAGGCTTAAAACTCATCATTGTAAGTAGATATTAATAATCCAAAATTGACAGCAGCACACATTATGTGTACAGCTTACATACAGTGGTTTCAAGGGCTTGCGCCACCTTAGAGACCCTGTAGGCTTATGAGTATTACCCTGGGTCATTTGTTTTCTCTGGGGAAGGAATAGGGGGAGGAATCCTCCTGTCCTAGGGGCTACTAAGCTTCTACCCCACTCCGTCTCCACCCCCTACTCCCAGCACCGTCTCCTCTATTTGAAGACAGAGTTCAAAGAGTTCATTTTTATATTTCCCATTTTGATTCTTAATTCTTTTTGTCATTATTTATTCATGTGGTCAGATATTCATTCATTCAACAAAATAGTATGTGTCAGATAAATGGTAAACAAGAGATCCTTTAATTCACAAGTGCTATTATTTGCTTAAAAACCACCATCCCTTCCATTTGTATTTCGGTGCCCGTACCTTTCTGTATTATTTGAATTCTTTCTCAAACAAGCATTCATTTTTTGTATAGGAAAAGAAAACAATAAAATGCATTTCCATTTCAGAGAAAAAAGGACTTAATGCAATATCTAACACAAAGTTAAGTAAACATTTTTAGTCATGAAAAGGACTTTGGCATAGGGTATTTATACTATACCCTAGACCCTGATTATTCTTGGATTTAAAAATAGCTACAGACTCTGACTCTGGTATCAGCTTTCTGCCAAAAATTGCTTCCTTTATTCTGGGTCATGCGTAAGCTATTTTAATAGGAGGCAATGTAGACGACTGTCAGCCTAGGAAGTTAGAGGCCAAAATTGTATAACTGGCTTCTCAATGAGTGTGGCCTGTGACCTTGGGCAAGTTGCTGAATTGCTTGATGCCTCAGTGTCTTCACTGCCGAGGTGGAAATAGTAACACTGCACCCTCTTACACTGGGACTTCATAAGGTTGCTGTCAGGTTTTATTGCATCAAATTCTTTAAACCTCTCTGAATAAATATACCATTATACTGTAGCCAGACATGGTGGTGCATGCCTATGGTCCCAGCTACTCTGGGAGGCTGAGGCGGGAGGCTCGCTTGAGCCCAAGAGTTCGAAGTTATAGTGAGCTATAATGACCCCACTATTGCACTCAGGCCTGGGCAACAGAGGGAGGCCCTGTTTCTAAAAATAAATAAACGAAATGGTCATTGTCAAGGAGACACTTTACAGAATACTTTTTAAAGGTGGCAAGACAGATTTTTATTCAGAGAACTACAGTAGGGAAGAGAGACTGCAGTACCAGCTGAGCTCAACTCTAAGACAAAGGTGACTGAGATTTTTAAAGGTAGAAAGAGAGGAAACAAATGGGGACATGGGGAAGGGAAAAAGCAGGGGAAGAAAGAAGGGACTAGGGGAATTATGTGTAAATGAAAAGTTACAGATGGGGGTAAGTGGAGAATTACTGAAAATGGTTAGGCCAGGTGGGCTGGTACAGTATATATTTTGTGGTTTGGCAGCATTGCATTTTCTTGAGCAGAGATTTTCTTGAGACAGGAGGTCTGAGAGGGTCACCTTTAGGGACATGACCTGTGATAAATGGAAGCCAGGCTAAAGGTCAAGTATCTCAACACAGCGTTTGGGCAAGTCCTTTGGGCAGCAGGAAGTTCACAGTTCCCATCGTCTTGAGAGAAGTGACTTGGGTAATTGTTGCTGTTCCCATGTCAAGTTCACAGATTTTCAGGTTTAAGTAGATTAGGCATATTGTTCAGTCTGATTTTCCTTTTGTAAAAAAGGAAAAATGAATTTTTAAGAAAAATCAAGGGTATAATGACTTTTTTTCCAGGCACCATATCTGGAAATCAAGAAGCAGATGGATAAACAGGACCCCCTTGCTCATCCCCTACTGCAATGGTATAAAATTTTAGTTTTCCTCTTAATGAAAACAGCATTTTTTTTTATTGCTTGCTTTAAGAAAGGAAAAAAAAAGCCTATTTTACAAACCCTGCAATGCTACAGTTCTACAAGCCTATGAGACCTGGTGATTTTACAATCCAAGAATACTTAGTGACTCTCACTTTAATTAAAATTTGTACATCATGAGGGGAAGAAAATGCTGTCATATGCACTACCAGGGATATACAATGCATTTGACAGCAGTTTGCCTATAGTTGTAAAGGATGTGATTGACTAGACTACGTGTTAAAGGCATTTTGGTTCACTTCATTTTCTAGTTCAATGAGGACTAAGTGATAGAACTCACTACCTCAACCCTTATTATTGAAAATCTTTCTGATCTAAAGTACGTGTTTTGTATATTTTACTCCCTTAACAAGGACAGTATAAATTTGATTAACTCTTTGTTTGATCACTGCAGAAGATGCACTGTTTCAGAATGAGCCTGGTAAGAGACCTAGCATTAGTCGAGCATGGATTCTAGAAGTAGAGCTAGACTACGAACAGGGGAAGTAGCTTGAAAACTCACCTTGCCACGATGCCCACTTCAAAGAATTTGCCCTCTTGTTTTCTTACTTGCGAAATGAAGAAAATAGTATCTATTCAGCATGCCTTGTAAGGCTTTTATGTACATGTCTCTTTGATATCACTTTGAAAAACACAAAGACTATGGGATTTGCTATACAGTGATACAAATGTTGGGGTTGTAAGAGATTGGTCTGGATGAGCACATATTCCATGCTACAACCAGGAAGTTTTAAAAGTATGTGAAGGTGGGCAGAGGAAAAAGAATCTGGCTTCAAACTTTACCTTCGTCGAAAGGTTATAATGCATATTTAATTTAGTCTACCAAGACTGTGACAAGAATTAGGCATAGAAGCCTTTCCTCTTTGTATCTATTATGATGTTATTAAAATTCTGACACATTAAATAAAATAACACATAATTTCCATTTTAACCTTTTAAATTTTCTCATTGTCATATTCAAATAGAAGATAAAAATCTCAACTATCTAATCGCTTTCTTTTTTTCCTTGAAGTCAGTCTTACGGTTAACTTTTAATTATTTGTAATTATTTCCTCCAGCTTGTTAGTCACTCTACTTTCAGGGAAAAGAAAATCTACCAAAATGTTTTGCACTTTTCCCTACTTACTATTTTATATACTGAAGAGCATAAAACCGTCCCTTCTTTCATGTACTTGAATTTAATTTTTTTCAACTACATTGTCTAAATATGTTGAATTTTGTATACAAATTATTACATGTATCAGCTCAAAGAAATCATCAAATATTTAAAGAAAAAGAATCTCCATAAGAGCTTAACTTAATTTAGGCAATGTCGAGAGGAGGAAAAAAAGCAAATGTATGAATCAGCTGCTAATGCTTGTATTCAGATTATCATTATTTGAAACCACATCCAGAAATGTTCATTTAGCTTATATTTGAGATTGTGCTTATTAAAAACTATGTCTTCTTAGATTTTAGGGAACTACTGCCCAGTGTATTTTCTCAGATTAAAATACTATCTTTTTTGTTACATAAGCTCTTTAAATTGTTTCAGGAAGCAAACCAAAATTACATAATTAGATAAAATTATTACTATGTTTAGTTTATGGCACGTCAAAAATACATTTCAATCACTTGCCAACTAAGAAGCAAAACTTTACATGTATTTGGCATATATTTGTGACTGATGGATCATTTTAATTTCAGGGTTATATCAAGTAATAGGTCACATATTGTGAAACTGCCAGTTAATAGGGTAAGTTGTTTTTTCACATATGCATACAGAAGTGGGAGGAGGACTTTTATTAGTCGGGAGAACTGACCCCTGTGATTTTTAGGCAACCTCTCCAGGAACCGAAGTAGACCCAGGTTAAGTCTAACTCTTTAGTTTGAAAATGCCATTTGTGCAGCAGCTCCAAACCTTTCTAAGAAATCAAATTCAAATTCCAGCTGCTGCCCTGACCTTTTAAATAAATAAAAACATCAATATGAGGTCATTTAGTCATTCCACAAGTAACAGAAAATATTATTAACTTCTAGAGATTGACCAGAAGAAAGTTAATGTACTTTTTAATCATTGTCAGTTCATGTTGGCACTTTTCCACTTTTCTTTATCTGAGAAGATATTGCCTCCAGATGTCTTACTTATTGGCCGACTAAGCTTAAAAAATAATAATTTTAAAAAAGCTAATAGACTCTGATCTTACTTTTGATCATCACCTAAGAGCAATATCTAAAATCTTACTTTCTCCATTTGCGAATCTATAAATGTGAAGATTTTTATGTATTATATTCCTCTATAACTATATTCCTAAGTGAAAGGGAAACAATTAGAAAAATTTGTCAAGCTATTAATCCAAAAGGTTCTGCTTTTTTTCCATGACCAAATGGGAGAACTATTTGAATGTAGACAATTTCCAATTTTATAAATATATGCAAATAAAACACGATGATAATTTTTGCAATTTTAAAATCTTGAACTAACTTTTCTTTTCTGCTTAGCAAACTCCACAGTATTTCCCCAGTTGAATTGCTAGTGTATACTTAGGGAACCTCAGTAATAGAAAGTCTTAAAAAATAAATGTTATTAAGAAGGCAGATCTGCTTGACCGTGATTACAGACTGTATTCCAAAGTTAAATATAAATGACTTTGGACCGTCTGTGTCCTATTCCTTTCCCATTAGCCTAAAGAATAGTCTTTAATATCTGCAATTCCATGTGGCTTATCATTTATGCAGGATTTTAAAAATTGTATATTATGAATTTGCCTATTATGATTAGTATAAAATTACTATAGTTTGAAACTAGATAATTGTTAAACCAGTAAAATTTGAAATTGTCATCAGCCGGATTATATGTTAAGTTTGACATGTTTTCATTTGTCATTATTTTAAATGGCAGCAATTGAAGTTTATGCATACTCCACATCAGTTCCTTCTTCTCAGCAGTCCACCAGCCAAAGAATCCAATTTTAGAGCTGCCAAAAAACTCTTTGGAAGCACCTTCGCATTTCAGTGAGTTAATCGCGCTTCATGTTAATGGGGGTATGCTCCACCAGTTTTCCAGACATATGTGGGAAAGAAAACATTCTTTGTTAGTAGTTGGTCATTTATGTTCAATAGTCAGCTATGTAATGCCTGACTTGGAAACTCTGAACTTACAGAAGGCATCAAGACTTATTACAGTGACCACTTTTAAATTGAATTTCTGGTTTTGCTTTTTCCTTCTCCTCTGTTTCTACAGTGGCTCTCACATTGAAAACTGGCACTCTATCCTGAGGAATGGTCTGGTTGTTGCTTCTAATACACGATTGCAGGTAAATTTCCTGAATGCTTTAACAAGACCTCATTATTCTTCAGTATTGAGGTTCAGTGAGCAACCCTGGTGTTATGTCTTTACTTGCAAAAGGGGAAGCATGTGTGCTTTAAACATTATATGGAGCTTCTAATAAACATAAGTACATTTTCACAAAGGAACTGAAGCAAAATTGATCTATACACAACGAAAAGAAAAAGAAAGTTGGGTTTTCTAAGAGAAAACAGTAAAAATCACACTTTGAACTTACGTGGAAGAAAATTATTGTGCGCAAAGTAAAACCATACAGGCATTCTCTTCCTTAATCCAACGTACATTTCTTAAGTACTGGACCTCAGTGTGAGTACTTTTAGAGAACAAAATGTAAGAATAAGCAAAGTGGAGATCTGGATACCAAAGAGCCATCTGACACCTGCTTTTCAGCCTGCATGACAGTACTTGGAATTATCAGGACATGTGGGTGTTGTCCTCATCTGTATTTATGCCTTTCATCTTGCACATTCCACTTCACTCTCATGCAGCTGAATTTTTCATCTGACAACATAAGGACATCAGGAAATGAGATGCTCAACCCAATCACCTGAGCTAAATCTCACGATACGGTAGCATTTGAGGTGATTCAATTAAATATAAATGTCCGTAAATGAGCATTTATTGGATTAGTATTCAGCTCATACTAATAGGGTGTGAAGGCTCTAGGGCCTAGAGATAATAAGAAAGAATTTTAATTGTTCTGAATAGTTTCTTAGAACAGTCAAAGAGTTTCGGTTAATGAAACTCCTGTAACTTGAATAATTTAGAGGAAGATGACGGGATGGCAGATAGTGTTATGTAATGAAAATCTGAATAGGACACTTTGTTTATATACTAACATGTGAGTGTTAGTCAAAATGCCTTCCCGTTTATTTCAACCTCTATTTTGTTTGTAGAATTTTAGATTCATTAAAATAAAAGCCTACTAGAGTACTATATAGTACTTAATAATAAGTGACTCTCTTTATCACCGTAGAGCAGAAAACATTTAGCAAGGATCTTTTTCCTCTAGCTATCATTTTTCATATATGAACTCACTGTGAATTTTAAGCACAAGGATATTAGTACTATTTTCAAATTAGGCCTTGGAACAGGAGCTCTATCATTTTTCTAAGACTTAATATTCCAACATGAAACTGATTGCCTTCTTTTGTCAAATATTAACATTTAAAACATGGGCTGACCTCTCTTTCTCTCACCTCTTCCCATTTTAGCTCCATGGTGCAATGTATGGAAGCGGAATCTATCTTAGTCCAATGTCAAGCATATCATTTGGCTACTCAGGTAATCCTGTATTTCATTTCTAACTTAAAATTTATTAGGTTTTTTAAATTATTATTGCATACTCTAGGCACAGTTTTCTGGTGAATGTCTAAAGCTTATTAGATGTATTTGTATTAAATTCATTTGATAAATGCCAGAAGCAAAAACAAAGCTCAAATGTCAGGATGAATTTATAAATACTTCCCTAATGGAACATATTTTGTCAATTTAAAAAAATTTATTTTATTTTATTTTAATATTTCTACATTATTCCTTCCACAAATAAATATTGGGAATATAGTATGTGCAAAGCAACATGTAAGGCACAGAGAAATACACATGCGTATTATCATTAAGTGTAATTCTATATCATACCAACTTCTTGTCTTTGGATTATGATATTGTTCATAAAGAAGTTTTGAACATTATGAAAAAGTTAGAAGTAGAAAAACACTTTCAAAATCACCCTTACTTATTGACATCTGCATGTTAGTATTTTGGTGAGATTGTGGGAAAAGAATAGTTTGTAATAAATTGAGAGCATATGCTGAGGGGGAGAGCCCGGTGGGTTCAAAATGTGGAAAGAAAGATCGTCAGATTGTTAACATTAGTTAGCCTTGGGCGGGGGAATTTGTGAAGATTCCTTCTTGGCACCTTTTAAATTTGGAATATTTTACAATGATCAGTATGATTTATATAACACTTAACCTATTCTGTTTAAATAGAATTATGTTCATTATAAAGAGATTCAAGCTACACAGAATTTTAAAATTAGCAAATGAATTTTTTTCTCTTCTTTCCTATTTCAGTATTCAGTGTATTTTCCTTCACCCTTAGGGCTTTTGTATCCATACATCTTCATAAGTAGTTGGTTTTGCTTGTGTGCTCCTGTGTGTGTGTGTGTGTGTGTGTGTGATTATATAGTCACATTACACAATTTCAGGAGATGTCATTCACATAGTCCCTGGCTGGCAAGTCTTAATATCCCCGGGTTTCAGAAAAGGATAGGGAGATCTGATAACTAGGTGAACACTAACCAGGCCTACCTGTCTAATATGTTTACCAAAGTTCATGTTCTTATGGCTGCAACAAGTTGTTTCTCAGCAATAGGGGAGTAAAACACTTAACACTAGATTGATGATTAGAAATTCTGAAAAAAAACAGCAACAATGGTTTTTTAAAAAATACAATAAAATGCTGATGGAAAGAAAACTTTTAAAACTTAGAAGGTTGCAAGGTAACAAAAAAGGAAACTGGAATAAAAAATATATAATGAAAAATTAAAAGATAAAGATAATTATTCTAGTAACTATTGCTGTGTAACAAACCACCCTGAACTTAGGGTAAAACAACTTCACTATGCTCATAGATTTCTTTGGGTCAGAAATCTTGGGTACAACCTGGCTAAGTGATTCTTTTGCTTCTTGAAGTATCCACTGAGTGGTACTTGGTTGGTGGATGGGCTGCACTGGCTGGTCTAAGAGAGCCTGACTCACAGGTTCTTTGCCTTGGTGGGAAGGAGCTGGAACTGTCACCCCAAGCTCCAATATGTGGCCTGCCCAATGTGGTGTACCCAGGGTAGTTGGATTTCTTACCTGAGTTTCTCCAGAGTGTGCTAAGAGCATCACATGGACTTCGTGTGGCTTTTTCTGACCCAGCTTCTGAAGTTGCGTGGTGTCAGTTCCTACCTACACTACTGGTCAAAGCAGTCACGAGCTCTTCCATGTTCAAGAGTTGGGGAATTAGACTCTATCTCTTGATGAAAAAGTGGCAAGTCTCATTGTAGCAGAGCATATAGGTTGATAAATATTGTTGCAGTGATCTTTAAAAATATGATATGCTAAAATAACACTAAGAAAATAAATACCAGGAAGCATGAAATAATAGAAACAGGAAATGGAATAACGTAGTTCAAAGGAGAAAACAATTAAAATCAGACTCTAAATCTTATTAATACAGAACACAGTAACAAACTAAAAAGCAGTTTAAATAAATAAATACATCCTCAGCATAGATAAGAAAAAGAATAACAAATCATCAAGTACTGTGATTTTCTACTTCTCGTACTGGTGTATAGACTCCTTAGATGGGTTCATGGAAAGGATCGAGGGAAGGTACAAAACTGTGAATGGATGTAAAGTTTTATCTGTGTGCTTTTGTCTGGGAAGAGGGTCCGTCGCTTTCATCGAATTCTTGAAGGGCTGTCAGAATCACTGCAGTAAGAAGTAGCTCCTATAGCGGTTTTGAGGGCTGAAAAGTGTGGGTTGTTAGAGAGCGGAGAGCGGCCCCTCTTCATACGGGAACTGCATGTCTGAGGTCCCAGGCCTGCTCCACAACCTGGCGCCACCCACCTCTGCACCTTCTGGGGGAGGCCTGACTTGGAAAGGGGTGGATAAACGTACTCTGCAAATTGGGAAACAGGCTTTGCCCCTTCTCATTATGCCGTTTATAGAAATCACAACAAAAATCAACAGGGATCTCAACTTTTGGTGTGATACTAGATGAGTACTTTCTAATAGAGTATAGATACAAATCTGTCTATTCTGAGACAGATGTATATTTTAGTTCTGTTTTTCTAAAATCTTTCACAATAAGAAATTATGGCATTTACAGAGTAAGCTAAGGCTTATGAATATCGCAGACAAAAGAACTTCTATAATTTTTCTTCATTAGAAGAAACGATAAATTCTACACAGAACTGAGTCTGTGTTAATAATTCATGAAGTTAAGTTACAATGTAAATATTTAATAGATTTTTCTGACATTGTTCATATTTCTCACCCTTTATCTTCTCTTTCGCCTAACCAAATATAATAAGAAGAATGAAAATTAGGTTCCCAACGCCTTTTAAAACCAAGTTTTAAGAATTTTCTAATTATATTAATTTTATGCAAAGGAAGTTCCTATTCCTGCTTTCAATGCAAAGAACAACAGACTGAGATTTCTACTTGCTAAGTCACCTAGGACTTCCAAAACCTGCTGACCTTCCACCTCGGGTGTCCAGGGTACAGCCCATTGTGACCGTCTCTGGTCTAATACAGTCAAACCTTTGCCTGCAATGAAGCTTTGCACAGTAAATAGATTGTGCTTTGAGCTGCATCAGACAGGTTTGTCCCTAAATTATTATTTTGCTGATGTTTTCAGGGATGAACAAGAAGCAGAAGGTGTCAGCCAAGGACGAGCCAGCTTCAAGCAGTAAAAGCAGCAATTCATCACAGGTGTTGTAGCAACTTGAGTGACTGTTTATGATTAGCCAACTGCAGCCTCATTAGCTAGCAGGACTTCAATACATACTCAGGCTTTTTAAGTTTGCAAAGTTATTTTACGTAGTCATTACTCATAAATGAATAAAACTCACCCTAAAATGTAACACCTGAATTGCCTCTATTTAGGAATCATTCAACAGATATTTCTTTATCTCCCACTACAACACCAGAGACTCTCCTAGATATTGGGGTATAGTGATAACCAAAAATAGACCCATATTCCAGTCTTGTTGGAGCCTACATTCTACTGAGGGGATAGAAACAAGTTAAATGTATTTAGATGGGATACTAGATGGTGGTAGGTATTACGGAGAAAAATAAATAAGGGAAAAGGGATGTTTAATCCTAGAGGATGGAAGAGGGAACTGGGAGGAGTGTTAAGTGGGATTGTCAGGAAGGGATGCTCTGAGAAGGTGACATCTGGGTAAAGACCTATACATGATGAGCGCACGAGCCATGTGGCCCTCTGGGATAAAGAACATTCTAGGCAGAGAGAAGAATGACCACAGATCCCATGTTATTTCAGAGAAAACAGGCATGTTCTGGGCAAATTAAAAATCCATCTGATGAATAATGTGGCTTTAAGTTTAAAAAAAGAAAGTATAGCTAATCTAATATCTGAAAACAAAAACACCCTAGAATCAGATTTTCTACATGAGATCTTTCTGAACCCTCTGTAGCTTAGAAAACGATGTTTGAAATGGGTTCATTTTGGATAGTTAGATGATCTGGAATAATTGATTTTTAATGTTTGAAAAGATCATGCAAATTTAATTTTGTTTACCTTGAAATAAAGAGGCCAGGCTTCCACTAAAAATAAATTTGAGTTCTAATTCTGTGTTGTAAGACTACTGATCTCTAATTTAGCATTTTTCAGTTCACTCATCTTGAGAGTAATTTAGTAATGATTATGTACAGATATTAAATGATACCACAAAAATAGCTTGATATTAAGAGAGTGCCCGGATATTGATGCTAGGCTCATTAGGCTGTGTTTTTCCTGGAGCCGTCTTAGTGACTATTATTTTTTGATGATGAACAATTTTTGTACCAGAGTGCCCCATTTTTACTCTAAGTTTTACATTCTTTTGGAATTTAGTCACAGAAAAAAGGACAGCAATCCCAATTTCTGCAAAGCCGTAACTTAAAATGCATAGCCTTATGTGAAGGTAAGTTGAAAGTTTTACAAACCTCATAGTATTAGTTCTCTTTCTTCCCTGTGTTTAAGAATACAAGTGTATTTACAGATTATTTATGGTGGAATAGTGAAAGATTATTGCTTATGGTTATCTTGAAGGGCACAAATGGAAAGCGAGCACAATAGAGATCATAAAGGTTAAAACCAAATTGCAGAATTGGCAAGAATTCAAATAGTGGTATTATTTTATTCCTGGTAGGTATTTCAGAATGGTGATTATATCTTTCTGATCGAGTAATGTTTATCTCTTTCACTAATGTGCTACTTTCCTCTTTAAGTTGGTATTTGAGTATATAATACCATTTGAGTATATAATACCAAAAAGATGAACCAGGCATTGAGAAAACAACCCATTAGGTCTTTCTGTTCCTACACTGAAATTATTCTTCCATTCTGAACATAGGTCAGAAAAATTGATAGATGATTTGCAAGATCATATGCTTTTCTTCGTTCTTGCTTTAAAGCTTGTTTTTGGCTAAAAATCCACGTTTTCTTCTTGTGTTAGGAGTTTCAGTAGCCATTGTCAACTGTCTTAAGTTTTCAACACTTGATAGTTATATAGGACACTAAGTTGCTGTCTACATCATTCCCAAGTCAGGACCCATCAACTTTTGATAATACTCAAGTGATTTCCTTCCTATTGTTACACCAATTTTTATTCAAAACATAAAGTTGTTACATGGCTTTTCATTGTTTTTATTTACATTTCTTGAGAGTTAATAACGTTAAACATTTTTCATATGTTCATTTGTGCATGTATTTTTGCTTTAGATTTGGAAGAAAAGGTATATAGTAACTTGGAATAAACTAGGATTCCTTTAGAATGAAATAGTTCTTTAATTTTATCTTCCACTTACAGTGATCACCTCACCTGACCTGCACAAACACGGAGAGATATGGGTTGTCCCAAATACCGATCATGTCTGCACACGATTCTTTTTTGTGTAAGTGTAAATGCTCAAGTTTGTATGTTACTGTCTTTGCAAATGAGATGTAGTAACGACTGCTTTATTATTTGGTCACTTTAGCTGCCAAAATAAAACAAACAGGTCATTGAGTTTAATGTTGACTTAATGTTTTTGTTTATTTTCAATAAGGCATAAAAACCAAAGTGGTAGTGAAATGCTTTTTAACTTAGAAGAACTGAAGAAAAACAACGGTTAACTTAGAACTAAAGAAAACATTCGCTGTCTCTCTAGCCATCTATCTGTGTGTGTATTAATATGCATGGATACGTATGTTGATGTGTCTGTTTTTTGGCACAACTCATAAGAGCTGCATTAAAATATAAAAGGGTAATTTTTCATTCCTAAGTAATGGGTGCAATAGACTGGTCTGATTTTCAGCCCACCCTGGGCTCCCGGTCTTTTTCGCTGTTCTCACCTCACCCATGATCTTGTCACGGAAAGGATTTCAGGGAAGTGTTGAGTATATATGTTTTGTACTTTATTTAGTTTTCTAAAAAGAAGCTGAAAAACTGAATTGGCTTGTTTTATAAGTCATGTCAAAATGACTGCATCAAGATTGCTTCAATATACCATATATTCATAGTACCCTATGCGTTCAGCGTTTGATCTCTTGGCTTATTGACAGACTATTCACAGTGGAACTTATGAGCTGCCTACTTTTCTTTTGGATGGTATGAAAACTGTGACTTTCTTATGATACATATTTATTAGCTATAGAGATCTTCCTTAGCAGTCAGTATAGTGGAAAGAGCCCAGCTTTCTATCAGACAGTTTGAATCCTGGCTGAACAGTAATTAGTAAGGTGGCATTCGCCAAGTTGTATAACCTCTCTAAGCTTCATCGGTAAAATGAAAATCATATTCCTACCTCTATCAGTTAGAATCCTAACAGGAAACAGATGACCCATGAAAATATGATATTTTCATCATCCACAATTAGATTATTTATAGAGGTGTGGTTATAGGAAAACAGAAGGTCCAGTGTAGTCAACTGGATCTATTAGCACCAGAGCTGTTACATATTCCCAGGTTCAAAAGAACAAAAACTGAAAATAGTCTTGCTGGAAATCCCCATTGGCTAAACCCTACCAGGAACTAGAGGGCAGTGGAGCTTATTGACAAGTCCTTCTGGGTCAGCCCCCTGGGGCCAAATGAGGAGGGTTGGGAAACTCCTACAGCCGTCTGCATGCAGTACCTTTTAAGGTTATTATGATTAATTTAATGCAGGTCACTACCAAAGGGCTCATTAAATATTTTTTCCCTCTTGTTTCTTGACTACCTTGATTGTTATACACTGTTAGAATATCGGCCCTCCAAAAAGAAACCTTTAGAAAAATCACAAAGTTTTTCATTGAATGACCTTGAGATTTTGACAGAAAAGTAACTCCAGAGTTCTTTCCTTAGTCTGTCATCAAATCAGTTAATCTACTCCTTTTCTATCTTGCTAAAATTCAAATTTATTGGGCTAAATAAACAACCTTAGATATTTAAGTAGACAGTACTATTTCTTTTTTTTTTATTTTTTTATTTTTTTATTTCAGCATATTATGGAGGTACAAATGTTCAGATTACATATATTGCCCTTACCCACCCTACCCCCCGAGTCAGAGCTTCAAGCATGTCCATCCCCCAGATGGTGTTCATCCCACTCATTATGTATGCATATACCCATCCCCTCTAGTATTATTTCTTTATAAAAATTATACATGAAACATATCTATAGGAATATGCATGGGAGGGTGCATGTTTAGTGGAGAAAAGGATATCTTTATTTCTTAAGAAAAAAACTGAGGAAAAACCATATGAAGAAAAGAGAAGAAAACACTTTCAGTACACATACACTCAAATACTTTCCAAATAATACAAAGGAAAAAAATGATATTAAGATAATAATTTTCATTGCTTTATAAACACAAATGAGGTTTCATCTTTTTTCTCTGCACTCTCGGGAGAGAAGAGACTCATTAAGGAAAACTGATAAAATTCAAAACACATCAAAGGGAGAATCCATTCACTAATTAACGTACATTCTAATTGCAACCATCAATTTCTTTCTTTATAAAAGACAAAGATCACAGAGTCCTACTAGCGGTGAGCCCCCCTAGCGAGTGGTGACATCCAGGAAAAGGACAAATTGATGAGAATGAAGATCATTCAAAAACTCAATTTCTGTTTTTTCATTTTAATTTTTAATACATTATGTGATCCCTGATGTTAGAAGTTTTGGCTGATGACTAGGATATATGTTAATATGGTTTCCTTTTGTATCTATTATTAGGTGACTATATTAAAAATTAAAATAACTTCCATGCTAATGTGATTTCCAGAGTCAAGATAATAAGACAGTCATTGAGTATCCTAATCACATTTTTTTCCAACAAGTAAACAACATAGAATGAGAGAAAAACTGGGAGGAAATTTTAGGGAACAGACTGGTCTATCAGAAGAAATTGAAAGTAAAATTTAAAGGAGGATATCACCTAGAAAAAAAAAGAGGAAGAGAATGAGAAGTTTGAAAAAATTTTGTCGGGAAATTCCAAAATGAATAAACTTAATTAACTATAAATGCTTCAGGCAAAATGTAATAGTTCAGATGTTACAAACAGATCCCAGCCAATTTCTAATGTCTAGAGATTGTTAGTAAGGGTAGATTACATTACTAACCTTGAAACACGTACGAGGACATTAAGGCCCATATGTAGAAATAAGAAAGCTGTTTTCAAAATGGCAGAAGATCTGAAAGTAGGAATGCATGAAATGCCCATGTTATAACTGCTTGATGAGTATTTGCCTTACAAAAGCCTGCTGATAACCTTAAAATCAATATGTACAGATTGGAACCCATTATTTAAATTCCTTAACCGACTTGTCAACTTCTCCTATCTATGCAGTAATTTTATGCATCAAAGAGACAGGAAACCCTAGCTATGGTTTTCAGTCTCACCATATTCATCAGTCCCCAAGTTTATCTTTTCAATTTTCTCCCATCAATACCTTTACTTCCACAGATATATCATTCTTTCTCCCGAGTGCATCGAAATGTTACTTGTTCTCCCTGCCTCTAATTTCTTCATCACTCTCAACTTATTTTGTAAAATGCCAGATTTATTAAACATTACCATTATTTACACTAGTGATATACCTGTTCAATATTCAGAAATTGAAGATAAACCGAAAAAGGAGAAAATTGCCTATATTGTCCCCATTTAGAGTTAACTAGGATTAGTCTTTTGTTGTATAGCCTACCTTTCTTTGCATTTAAAATTCTAAAGTCATACTATTTATACTCTATTAATTTTCCTAAAGCAGTGTTTTGATTATTCCTTGCCTATATAGGATGATAGTTAATAAACAAATACATGGCATTCTACAACATACTTCAATTACATGTACAGACCACTAATTAAAGGAAACTATCGTCCACGCTGTTTAGTGTTTTATCTCCCAGGATTGTGCCTCTGATCCGTCAGTCCAAATGACTGGCCTTCTCACCAGCTGGCCTTTAGCCTATTTTTCAAGGCTGACTCAAACATGGTCTTTTCCATGGTGCCTTCCCTGACCTCACAGTCAGAAATGATATCTGTCTTTACCTGAATTTTCCTTACCCTATCTTTAGACCTCTGAAGCTGCCTTGTTCTACAGTTATTTCTGTAACTATTTCTCTCGTAGTAAAGCACAGATCCTGCTTGTGTATGGGAATCTCATGATAATGGCTTGCGCAGAAGCACTTAATACACATTGAAACTGTTAACAAAAGACTGGACGGTCTAACTTAATGAAGAGATCGTGCTTGGACTACGAAGTAGACAGTATACTTAGAGCATCAGTTTCTTATAGGAAATATGGACAAGTGCTGAATGTCATTCAGTCCGCAATGGATTTCTCTTCTCTATTGCTGATGATAACAATGTCTAGTGTCTCGGTTCCAGATAAAAAAAGACAGAAACAAATTTACGGGTGCCAATCTTAAAACTCTCACAAAAGATGCTATATCAGTTTGAGAATAAAGGTAGTCAATATGTTCAAAAGCTTTTATCCATGAAACTTCCTAACATACTTAAGGGATTTCCAGACAGCTAATTTCCACTTATTATCTTATTTTCTCTCTAATATTTTTAAGCAAATTGGTTTATCTTGGATTAAAATCTTAGTAATCTTTTTTTTTTATTTCAGTATATTACAGGGGTACAAATGTTTAGGTTATATATATTGCCTTTGCCCCACCTGAGTCAGAGCTTCAAGTGTGTCTGTCTTTTTATACTTCTGGGAATATGAGTAATTTTTGTCTCCTTTTAGGTGTTTTCATTTTCCATTCTATTAAAAAACCCAGTCACGTGTATCATCTTCTTACTAATATTATGCGTGCTCCATTTCTTTTTTTAATTTTGTTGCTTTCTGGACATAAATAAACTTACTGTTATATTAACAACCCAGTGTTTGCAATACGAATAAATAGTTGTGAAGTATTCTGTATGTCTTACTGTATCAATAATAAATATCCTAATGTGACCAGCAACTCACACATCTAAGACTTGCCAGTTTCCCAGATTAAATGGTAGTTTGTCTTTTCTTTACTATTAAATATACTTCATAGCTTAAGCCACTTGAATGCCTTTGGCCAGTTTTGTTCTTCAACCCACAACTGCTTCCCTGTGGGTTTCACACGCAATGGAAAAATATGCATTTTCTTTAATACTTTAAATCTCTTTCTAGTCCTCATTCTTGCTTTCGCTCTCACTTTTGCTCTGCTCTCTCTCTCCTCCCGTTTTTTCTATTTTAAGTTATTATAGTTTATTCAAATAAGGTGAGTCTTGTCTCTTCTCCATTAACTTCTAATGCTTTTTAAACGTGTATCTGTGGGAAAGTTGTAGTTAGGGAAAGAGGTAAAGATTGAAGATAGAGTTTTAGGAATCAGCATGTTGGCGATAGCTGAAACTCGGAAGAGACTGAAATAATTGACTTCACATGAGAAGAGAGAAAACTGAGGAGTGAATCATGTATGAAATCATCATTGAAATGATAGGCCAGAGATGAGAATGCAGTAAAAGAGATTGAGAGATTAGTAACAGGGCACTTACTGATTGATCTCCTGAGAAAATATTTGTGATTGGGCTTGTACCATGTATCCCATTCTTTTTCTTAGGATAATGTTTCACCATGGGGTGTCATTTGCATATGTATGTAAATTGAGATTTTCTAAGTATATCTGAAAGAGCAAACTTGTGTAAGAATTAACCAAATTGACAGACAACCGTGGATCATTTAGTTAAGAGTTTAGACTGGGTATAAATGCAATTATTACTTGGGGTTTAAGCATGGATTGCGTAAGGAGTTAAGTTCTCATTGCTATGTCTCATCTGTTTCATTTTCCTATATTGTGCTATTTCAGGAAAAGATAGTGGCTGGTATTAATCTTTGAGACACTGTACTCACACCCCTGGTTTTCTGTTTTCAAGTAGTTACCACTTCTCTTAGGCTTCTGTCTTGAAGCCATTTTTATGAAGTAAAATTAATTCATCACCTGTTCCCCTCTGAATATGATCATGAAAGTTTGAAAATTCATTCTTGGGAAATTCTTACTGCCCAAGTAAATTTATTTGAGCATGTGAATTATCATCTAAAATGTAATTATTTCTTTCTAAAGAGCTTAGTAATTGCTGTCCTTTCATACTGTATTTTCACTTCTACTGCTAAGCTAAACTTAGCAGGCTTGCATTCTTATGTGACGTACCAACATAAATAAGAATATGTTACAGTCAGACTAAATAGAGCAACCAGTGATAAGAAAAAAAGTGTAGCACTGATTAGAGCTGAATGATCATTAGAAGGCAGGCATGGCAAAGAAGCCATGTTAGACAGTGAAGCGAGTGCCAACAGTCAGAAAATAAATAAATGATTGAAGTAAGAGTTACGAAGTCCAGAACCTAAGGAACATGAGTCGAAGCTGTTATAGTCTGTCACATTAGGCTTCATAGCAAATGCCGTGGGAAATGCTTGCAAGGTCAAAGACATGGGGGTGCTTCCTGCAAGTCAGGCAGTGCTTTATGTGGGGTACACAAATTAAAGTGGAAAGGAGGGGCAAATTAAGGCATGAGGTAGTGTAACGGGCTATTCTGTGTTTAGTAATGACAGCGCAGCATTATTAAATACAACTGAAAAATAACTATATCCTTTGCTTTTGATTCCCTCGGGCTGCATGTTAGGTATCAAATGGCATTTCTAAGCTGTTTTAAATGCTGCCATCTTTTTTAATGTTTTTATGTTTTTGTGTTTTGTATTTTAGCTATGAAGATGGCCAAGTGGGAGATGCAAATATTAATACACAAGAAGGAGGCATTCACAAAGAGATCCTCCGAGTAATTGGTAATCAAACTGCTACTGGTTAAAGGACCACCATTTAATTAACATGATTTGAAAGCCTTCCTCGGGTTCAAAGCTGGATTTTGAACTGAAGAAGATGATAAAATAATTTATTGTTATTATCAACAAATTTAACCCTTTGAATACTGATTTTTTTTCTTAGTATTTCTAAGTATCTCATTAAATACCTAAAATGGTATAAAATTTATCAATTGTAGGGTTATGGAATCTAGTAATAAAATTAAAACAGCACTTAAACTGAAGTTTGGGTTGCTCATACAATAAACAGATTGAAAAAACAGTTTTGTGCTGATATTTTTATATTAAACTCTTTAATTGGACATTTGGTACTATATGCCAACATTTTAGGTTACTGAAATAGAATTGAGAACATTTTATAATGGCATCTAAATCTATCAGATACTTTGCAATAAGTATAATGTTTGCATATTCTGATGCGCTATATAATTAGTGGTATGAACCTTTGAATATCTTGGGAGGTATGTTCCCTGGCCTCCTATTTTTCTTTATACAAAAACAATTAGGTCTTAGAAGCAGTGCTTTGCCCAAAAGTATGTAATATACATACCTATAGATTCATGCATCAAAATGTGTGCTTGTGAATATATTTGTGTATATTCACATGTATGTATTTTGACAACAGAGATGGCTTAGCATCACAACTCTATCCTCATTCAGTGAAAGAAGATACTAAAGTAAGCAGTAAATTTGAACTTAAAGGAAGATGTGAGCTAAATTTACCACCATTCATTCATGGATAATGTTTGCAGACAATTTTTCTGTTTGTCTAAAGAAATTCAACTCTTTTAAAATGCTATCTAAAAGTCATAATTTGGGGAACATAGATGCCCCTGGTAGACTGAATCTGTGTTCAAATGATCATATTATTTAAAAGAAGGGCCTCAGAACTTAAAAAAACAGTATATATTTTTTATTTACTACAATGGAACATTTTAAAATTTATTTATAACACACCAGCATTTTTATATTTGTTCATCTAGTACCTCTGCTTATTTTTTTTCATATTGAGAAAGAACATAAACTTTGAAGCTTCTTTTATATTAAAAGAATACAAATAAGTTTCTAGAGAACAATAATACTGGCTCTCAGCATTTTCTTTTCAAGAGTCATATGCTCATCAAAATCATTTCTATTTCTCTGAGTCCTAGAGTTCTTATTCATTTCAAGTTTTAATTGACAGTGTTTATTTTCCCACATGATGTCTTTGAAATAAGGCCATTCATGAAAGCAGTTTAATTAGTGAGTCTGCCACTCTATTCAGACCCTGAATCAAGGCTCGTATCTGATTTTAATTTATGTAGAAAAAAATAAAAATGTGTAGTCATTTGCAAGTATAATGTGATAATTTCTGTGTTTATTTCCTTTGTCTGGCATAAAAGGTCAGAAAAAAGGTCATACACATTGTTAAGGGTTGCAGTTTAGGAAGTATTTACTAATCATTTGTTTTGGTAGTTTGTACATAATTGATTTGCCACTTATTTCTGCAAAAATAGGCTTGAAGTGGTTGAGATATTAATCATTTTGATAGTATCTAACTTAATATGTTGGTCTGTTTTGACTTGTGCCTCTGAACTCAGGGCTAGATTGAGGAATACATTATCATGTTAGGGCCAAGATATAATATCCTATTTAGTGTTTCGTGACTTGGTTTGGAACAAGAGGACCACTTGCTTCTTTCTGCCAAGACACCCCAGGTCTCCCAAATCCCTTTAACTGTGTTTTTAAAAAATTTTTAAGTAACAAATTATTTTTTTCAATTTAATTTTGTGGGGTATTGTATACGTGACATAAATGTGAAGACCTAATGCCAGGATTTGCGACTAGGGATCTTGGAACCCCACCTGTTTGGCCACTAGGACCACTGACGCACCTCCAAAAAACTCTGCAGAATGCCCCAGGCATAATTTTAAAGCCACTGACCCTGATCCATTATGGCTTTACTTAACAGCTGAGTGATCTGTAAGGAATATTTAGAATCTGAACTGGAAGGATAACTTGTAGGACTCAAGGCAGACTGGTTAGGGGAAGGGAAACTGGCATAATTATAACTTCTACTGCCAACTTAAGAATAACAGCAGATTCACCTATTGAAGAAAGGAGAGTAGTTGATAATTCAATACCTACTAAATATTACAAAGCAATAGGCATCTTTTATGATAATAAAATGTCTTCTAATGACAATTAATTGACTTGTTTTACAATGCCAAATGACAGATTTGGTTTCCAAAAATTGTATCAGAACCTTTGTAAGCAAATATTCTAAGGAGAGTCAATCTTTTAATTGAACTTTCTGAAATTAAGGATACTATAATATACTGATGAAGATGCTTATCTGTATTTCTAAAGAATATAATTTCAATTAATACCATTAGTAAATGAATATCATGATTCCAAAAATCTACGTTGGTCCTAACAATTCAGAAATTTAAACACCGTTATCATGCTTTGATTCAGTCACCCATTAAAATATTATCTTTTGACTTTTTTGATGCTTCTAAACATTTGATATTGTATTGTGTTTTTATAATCATTTGAAATCTGTTCACTGATACTTTGTAATAGTTTTATTAATTATGTAATCATTACTAGTAGATATTAACCCACTGAGCAAAGGCAATCATTTATTTTCATTCTTGAAGTAGGGAAAATGATACCATAATTTATTAGTTCTGCTTTTTCCTGCATTACTGATTTTGTAAACATTTTGCTATGAATAATTTGTCCTCTTTCACTGTATAAAAAAGAGAAGAAAACGAGTGAACATTTAATAAATGAAAAAAGTAATAATACACAAATAATCTAGAGGTGTAGAATGCATTATGGTAAGGTGCTTTGAGGGCACTATGTTGGAATGAATTTTATATTTGTTGCTCAGTAAATCTGAGTCAAATGTTGAATTTGAGGGTGGTTTTTCAATTTAAAATTTAATTTTGAGTGTCACATTTTTAAAGTTACTATCAAATACTATGTAGTATAAGAAACCATCCCAAGCTATTGTTAATGCTATAAATGTTTTCCATTGCAAAATGTCAGTTTAGAAAAGAAATTCCTCAATTTTTCTCCCCTTTGCTAAAAGAAAGAAAATCTGTAATATGCAAGTCTACAAATCATTAAATAACTGAAAGAATTTTAGCAGTACTTTATATAATAACAATATTACAAAAACTAAAACTTGCCTTAGGGCATGGGGTTTCAGAAACTTTTAAGAAAAAACTCAACCTCCTTGTTAATGAGTCTGGATGACTTCATCAAGTAGTAACTTAATATGCCATAAAGAGCCACTCAACCTTGGACCATCTACCATCTAAATAAATATGGATTTCATGGTGGCATTTGAAGCACATTTTAAAAACATTATGATGTTCTATTGTCCTGTTGAATTCTTCATTATAACACTACCTCAAGACAAATGATAAACTGTTTGTTAAGGTAAATTGGGTTTCTAGTGTAAGGAAAAAATAAAATTTTACAAGCAGAAGTCATCAGATAATTCGATGATTAAGATCATGGTGGACATAGATATTGTCAGTTACTTTTGGACAATGCAGTAACATGGATATTTCAGTCACTGGTGATGAATGACATAGTTAACACCCAATGAGTTACTTGAAAGGATTTCAAGTTACAAAATTTGAAATTAATTAGTTTATTTTGATATCAGTTTTCTACATGGGCCAATTTTATGTCCATTCACCTAAAGCCACAATCGGCCACTCTAGAGAGTTAAACAATTAAAATACCCAACTGCTATGCCAAAATGGCAGACTGAATATTCAAGTACTTTGGCATTTAATGCCTGCTAAATTTTTGTCAGATTATATATAGATTTGATGTATATTATTACCCAGTAAATTTTTCTTGGGGATTTTGTATACACTATGAAATACTAGGATAAGTTTTTGTAGGTCAAAAGAATTTCAAGTAGTTTTTAGACAAAACATATCCATGAGTGTGAAAAAGCTGTGTTGAAGAATAGATTGCATTACACATTTACCAGCAAGTCAGTAAAAAATAGTGCTTATTTACATAGTCAATATAATTTAATGTTCTAAAAATAATTTCTTCAATCTGCCCAATATTTAATGTATCATTTGAGATTTTAAAAAATGCAGCCACTCCTTTATGTAAACATTAAGATATTCCTATGTTTCTTTAACTATATAGCTTTCTTTACAATAAATTTCCTGATTTTTGTGCACAGAATAGTATTGCAACCTGCTATTTAGCCTTTGGTGCCTTAGAGTTATTATAAATATTTAACAATATGTACATAATGTAAATATTGCCAAGAGATCACTAAGGCCAAATATTTTCTCTATTCACTTTTTATTGCACTTGCTTTCTATTGCTACTTAAGCCTCTTGTATCCAGCTTTGTAATAGTTCTAACATTGTAGCCAATGTAAATGTTTACTTTCAATAAATCTGAATTTGTTCAACAAATACTGTATATGTGGGCACTATTTTAAAAACTCGGTTAGGCCTTAGATTCTTCTGTTGATGAATCTTGCTTCTGGGGACTATGTATTTTAAGGTCTCAACGAACTCTAAAAATGGTGTATCCCTTTTTATTTTTAAAATACTTTTAAAATAAGTGGAATAAAGAAAAAACCCTTGCTGTATTCCCCATATATTTGCAATAGATTGAATTGGTCGTGGGAATGCCATTTTAATTTCAAATTCTGTCAAGAAGTATAGGCTTGAAAGAAGAAATTCTTGTATATTTTGTATGTATGCTCTATTTATAACATCTGGGTATAATCACAAAAGGAGCATTTCAAATGAACAGTCCTGAATTTTCTAAGCATTTCTGACCTGATTAGTATTTGGAAAATGATTTTTAAGGCACCACTTTTTATAAAATGCATCTCATTAACTGAATAAAACCTTGGTTTATAAATAAATACGGTTCTCTAAACATATTAATAGTAAATATTTATGAAGAGCTAAGTTTACATTCTCATAATAAATAATTTTTTACTCGTGATACATTTATAGCTGAGAAACTTTGGACAGCAATCTTCTGTTTATTGGACTTGATACCTGTTACCCTAGAAATACTTGGTAAGACTCTAGTATGCATTTTGACGATGAGTATAAGGACTAGAGAGTATTAGATTTTGTGATGCCCTTTAGCAACCTTCAGTTTATTTGTGAAAAGAAAGAAACACATTTGCAATTCACGAATAGCACAAGACCAGCAATGCTGAATGGAAAAGACAAAAACAAACAAAACTTGGGGCAGGAACCAGTCATCCACATCACAGAAATGGGGCAAATACCATGGAGGATCCGTGGCATTAGCAGGACTCTCCCCAACCTGAGGAATTTAAAACAACAAGGAGGGTCTTTAAAACAATGAAAAGAAAAATGGCATATCAAGGAAAATAGACTTAAAGTTACAAAGATCTTGAGTGAACCTACAAAAACTTTTTTAGTTATTTTGACATTAGTTGATATGAAAACTTCATTCCCAATGATATTTTAAATCCTCAAATTAGTACTAGTGAGTAGTATGTTATTAATTTCCATTTGCTTATTCACCAGATGCTTTTCACAACTCTAACACAAAATCTAATACTCTTCTAGCCCTTAGGCTGACTGTCAAGATGAATAGTAGACTTGTATTTCTAGAGTAATTGAAATCAAGACACTTTTGCTTTCTTGTTGGTAATACATATATTAGAAAGCACTTACATTTTTGTTTATTCTTTAAATTTTTGATGATGTCTTTTATTCCGTCTGACACTTCTCTACCTACCTCCTCATAGAAGCTGGCCAGGGTGTAGTTCTGAGCCCTGTTAATTTACCTTTCCCAGTCCCTCCCTTTTAGTGAACACTGGCTAGTTTGAGAAAAGCACCTATGTGTTTAAAGTTTCACAGGTTGCTTTATTAGAGGGCCAATGTTAAGAATCACTGAGAATTTGTTCAATATTTATTTGGCCTCCATTTCTGTTTCCAACTTCCAGGTTCTTCTTTTTAATTATTTCAAGTAGCTGTGACGTGTAACCTGTATCTAGGAAGACTAAC
Source organism: Indri indri (assembly GCA_004363605.1). Taxonomy (NCBI): domain Eukaryota; kingdom Metazoa; phylum Chordata; class Mammalia; order Primates; family Indriidae; genus Indri; species Indri indri. Next base: position 31,558 of record RJWJ010003625.1, read on the forward strand.
ATTTCAGAGATACCACACATATACATAGTCCAAAAATCACGTATTCTTGAATTTCAGATAACAGAAATTTTTGATTCACAGGATTTATTTTATGACACTTTCACATAGATTATTCTCCTTTCAAAATAATTCTGTGAAATATGTCAATAGGTATCCTTGTCTATTATGGTTGAGAAGTTAAATAGCTTTCCTAAGAGGTCACTGTACTCCAAACCTAATATTAGGATTTCTGAGTCTCATCTGTGAGCTTTCTAATAAACCAGGTGCATTGTTGCTGAGGTCCCAGGTTGGCAACACAGATAACAAAGGTAAGAATTACAAGAGACTAGAGGGAAGAGTCAATGAAGACATAGACTTGTATCAGGGAAACCTGAAATACCATTGCATAGGCTGGATGTGATTTAATCTAGAGAGCTTGGAAGGAAAGAAGTCCTCACGTGATGTAATTGGCAATGGAAAAAATTATCGTCAGCCCTTGGGTGACTGACATCATGAAAGTGGGGTTTTGAATGCATGATGGCAGCTATATGCAGAAAGGATTTCTGAGAGAGAGGCAGAAAGCAAGAGGAAATGTTAGACATGTGTTGTAACTCTGATAGTAATGAAGGCCTAGAGGAGGGAAACTGAGAAAAAGAATGGATATAAGAGCCAGTGAAACAGAATTTAGGAAAAAGCTGTAAATTAGGAAACGAGACCCAATTTACAACAATGGGGATTGACAATAATTTCCCCCTTGACTTTCTGCTGGATATCATTAAGATTCTCCTGCAACTTTTAGTATTCAGAGAAGGACTGACTGAAGACAAATGGCTATGCTGTTTCTACACTAAGAAGTACATGATGCACTGTTGCACTCACTGTCACCTGGGAAACACCTAGGACTCACCACCCAGGGTGGTGGCATCTTACTCTTTATGCTCAACTTGGAAGATACGATCCACTCTGTATGCCTCCAACTCCCATCTGTATTTGATGACTCTTAATCTGGAACTCTTGTTTGTATCTCTGCCCTGAGCTTCAAAATTATCTGATTAAATGCCCCCCCCCCAAAAAAAACCATTTCTTCCTGAATGTTCCAAGAATACCTCCAACAAAGTCAAACCAGTGTCTCCATCCTCATCCTTCTCCTTCCTTTCACCGTTAACCAGTGAACCAATGAGTGGCCACACCATGCACCTGTTTGCCCAAGACAGAAGGCAAGTCAGCCCCTATCGTCCTCCTTTCACTCAATCCCCATCATCCAATGAGTAGCCAAGCCCTGTTAGTTTTTGCTGTTGAGTTCCTGAGTGTGTTCAATGATCTTGATCTCTCCTGTGACTTCCTTAGTGAACATTTATGTGTGTTATATCAGTATCCTCCAAATGGCTCTCCTTGACTGAGTCTAGTGCTGTCTACCAGAAACAGATTCAGCTAGCACATAGCTCAGACTTAGGATTGGCAAAACACTGCATACATCTGTATGCTAGTAAATAAGACACTGCCTCAAGTCCTAGATGTGTTAACTAAGCATACATAGGACCTTGCTCCTGTGCTTTGGTACCTGCTAGAGGGGCTACTAGATATTTTTAATATCACAGGTATCTCTGCCTCCTTTCTGACCCTCCACCCTTTCGTAATGCTGAAGCTAAAGTAATCTTTCTGAAAGGTAAATTCTATTTTGTAACTTCCTTGCTTAAAATCCTTCAATGTCTATTTTTCACTCAGTAAAAGCTTCTCACAAACCTCTTACTCATGACCCTTCATGATCTGGCCCCTGCCTCCCTCTCTCCCCTCCCCAGCCTTATTTCTCACCACCACCTTACACTCAGCAGTGGAAGCCCACTGAATTCTTGGCAGTTCCAAGAATAGCTCCTCTCACACGCCTTCTCTTTCTGTCCCACTCCCTATCTCTAACTTCTACTATTTTTAACTCTGAATCTGCCTATTCCCATTCGGGCCCACATGATCCTAAATCTCCAAGTATCTGACCAGAGCTCATCTATCTCACTTGGCATGCAGCGTTGAAAAGGTTTATTGCTTTGCCTGGTTCTTTTTCCCTGTCTACCCTTCCTCCATGCATAGATTATTTCCAGTAGCTGATAAATGTTTGGCACTCAAGTAGACACACACACACACAATTATAAATGTCTATCTGATGAAGATGGTCTTCAGATACAGTGGCATTAAAACTGAAATTCTTTAGACTATGTCTTCTCATTGGCTCATGCTATATTCATGAATGTAAATAAATACCCATGGTCGGGGCATAACAAGCCGACGCTATTACCATCGTCCTGGGTTCCAGCTCCTGCTCCATCACCTGCAGGAAAACAGGAATTCCTTGATGTTGGTAACATCTACTCTTTCTGTCACCCTTCAAGCATATATTTTCATTTTAATGTTAGATCAAGCAGTACCTGGATTGGAAGGTCATTTTGAGGTCCCAGGATGAAATATAAAACTAGATACTTACAAATTTATAATTTAATGTCAGTAATTTGCATAACCAAAGGATCATTGCTTTGCTAAATAATTACTTTAAATAATGAGTTTCCTTTCCTTGCATACTTAAGAGTTCATTTATAGGTCATTAACTACTTGACATACAAGAGATACTTTAAGGTATATTACTAATATCCATTACCAATAAAAATAAATCAGTGATGAAATTAAGCACATCAATAATTATAAGTCAATGGGAAAATAAGGTTCCTTCCAAAGACATTACATTCTTCTAACATGGTATAAATTGTAACTAACCTGAATTTTATTACACATTCTACTGTGTGACATCTAGCTTAATTTTTACAGCTGTGTAATTGGGAGCATTTCTATTCTTTATGTGTTTCCTTGTTAACTTTTGGGATACGTATTTCTTAACAGTTGTAGACTTACAGCATAGTCAGTTTTCTCATTCTGATATATAGCAGCCCTGGAGTGGTATGGCTTTCTACAGTTTATTATTTGGAATCTTTTTCCTTGAGTTGCTGCCTGTTGCAAATCTACCGATAATTCAAGGTTAAGTTCACATAGTCTCAAGTACATGAATACTTCCTAGATCATCCAACCATAAAAGATGTCTCTCTGCTCTAAATTCCTGAAACATTTTGTAGTTCTCTTGGAGCACTGATTCATAGTTATTACTATTTCTGGGGCTCTTTGTGTAAAACATTGCATTCCTGAACATTACGCTCTACCACCACTAATAATCTCTCTCTGCTAATGTTGTGCTTAATTCCATAAATTTAATCTGTTAAACACTCAGTGCTTAATGTTTCAAAGCCTCATAATTAAATAATATTTTATATTTCTATTAGTATTATTAAAGGAAGTGACAAAGAGTGAGTCCAGCCACTTTTGACTGAAGGTGATCACAGTCTCATTAGCTCTTTAATACTTCCTCCACTTCCACTCAACCAGGATGACCTGGCCTGGAGTAACAGGGCAGAATTACAATAGCTCCATGCTATAACAATTCAATGAATAACAGATCTGCCACTTTTGTTCCATCCTCTCTATGGGAGTTTTCCTTAATTTCTTGTAAGTGAAAGAGACTGGTTGTATATTGGACCTGAGGCAAGATATTAAGTTGCATAGTGACATTCAGAAAACATCTGACAGATGCACAGTTTACCTTTTAATATACAGAGGTTTTTAAAAATGTGTAATCGAACATTAAATTTCATAAGCATATTGATTTTGTTTTGTAGTTACTGTGTGATGCCATCTGTTTACAGGGATCGGGCACGCTATTTCAGCTTGCAGAATTCTGAGAATGAGGGCTTGGAAGAGTGTGCCAGCACATGTTCCCATCAAATAGCAGTCCTGATCTCTTACTAATTACCTTATTTCTGTGTGAGGCACCTCTCTTCCCAAAGTTACCAGGTTGAAAATCATTTCCCTTGCCCATCCCATCCACTCTGTTCCTCAAGTCTGCATCTAAGATATCCTTGGCTCCCATGGACTGCTGCAGTATTTGTCAACTCTAATATTTTCAGTTATTTATTCAAAACACTTTTTAGTCTCTGATATGTACCGGGCTCTGACAGGTGTTCTCTAGAAGCTCATCTTTCACTGTCAAGAAGTAGATCTTGCCCTAAAAGAACTGACAGACTCCAAGAGAGTATTTATGAGAGGCAGTTGCAATCGAGTATAATACATGATATTATATGGTAGGTACACGGAAGGAAACCTCTTGCTGAGCCCTGAAGACCTTGCGAAGGTTCTGTCCTGCACAAACGTTCCTGTGGTTTCCATTATTATACTGACCACACGTCCTAGCGTAGCATTTAACACTCTAGGAAGAAACTAAACAGTTCTCCAACTTTTTTCATGTATGACGAAATCACCTTAACTGTCATTTAATTTTAGCCAAGCTAGGGTCCCCATCAGTTTCCAAATCTACCAAACCTTGGACTCTCTTAATTTTAAGCCTTTCCTGACCCTTGTTTCCTTTTGATTTGAATCATTCTATCCATTCCCACTGTCAGGTCAGTTCATTTTAATACTCTTTCCTTAAAATCTCAAAGGTAATTCTATCTCTTCTCTGAAGCCCATCACCAGATGTAACCTTTCTTCCGTGCAATCTCATAGTTATTAACTCAAAAATTTTTTAGAAGGCCCATCACATTCTGCTATAAGTAACAGCACAAGCCTGATCTCATTTCTTCCATAAAAGACTGGAAGCTCCTCTAGGTAAGAAACTGTATATTTTAATTTCTCGGTATCCTTCACCACCCCAAGTAAGTAATCAGCAAATATTTCTGAGTAAGTAAATTAAAAAATATAATTTGAAAACTTTGCTGGTGAAACAGTATTATTGCACGTACACGGACTTTCTTATTTCTGCCCTGCCACTCCAATGGTACCAAGCTGTAAACTGAGGGTACATGATATCTTTAAACTCTGTTTTACAAATTCAGCATAGCAAAATGGCTGACTTTTGTGCAGATAGCAACTGCAAACCCCCTTGCAGAAAAAAAGAAAAGTATTGAATCTCAACCGGAGAGCCCGCTTGTTCTCCATGTTTCCTATTTTCCCTTGAAAACACAGCTATCTGACACCTTATTCACAGCCTGCTTTCCACATCAAAGCTCAGGCAGGCTTGGTTGGGATTAACATGTTATTTGGCTGCAGAAGTGAGACTGAAAAGAAGAGGGTAATGCCTCAACACTTTCCTTTCCCTTAGATCTGTGTGGTCTCCAGTCTCTGCTAACTCCTGCCTTCCTCCTTATTAGGCACAGACTTCTTGTTCCAGCTTCCATCATCCAATTCTCAAGAGACTTGCTAATAAAGAAATCTTCTTTGACATGTTAGATGAAGCTGCTTCATTCCTGTGCGTCTCCATGTAGCTACTTTTATTCTGTAGGTGGAAAAAAAAAGGTTGGGAAGGGATCCCCAAAAGCTGAAGTTCTCTTACACAATTGGAAAAGCCCTCCGAAAACCTAGGAAGAGCAGCTGTGTGTTTTCCGTTGTTGTTGTTGGGTGAGGAGGTGGGCACCAGGAGAGAAGGCAGGTGGCTGCATCTCATTCCTTCCACAGCCAGCAGAGGAAGGGAGCCCAGGTCCAAAATAGCGGTGAGGGGAGGAGGGAGGGAGCAGAAGGAGGCCTCTGGGATAATCTGGGTGCCCTCTGAAACCAAGAAGAGTACCAAGAAAAATTGATCTCTCAGTCCCCGACCTAGAAGCCCCACATGAACCCAGACTCTGTCCCACACTCACTTCTCATACTGCTTTTTGTGAGCAACATTCAACTTTTGTCTGAACGCTTAGTCACTTGCTTGGTTTTCTCCATAGCTCTTCCGCTTTTTTTACCTTTTAAATCATCCAGCTATTCAGGTCAAAAAATTGTGTTTATTTGTCTGCTATTTTTTATTTTATTCGTCTATATAAATAAGCATGTTCCGCAGCATGACTATAGCCACACGTCTACCCACAGCCGCCCCTGCACGACTGTACTCAAGGTGTATGTGCTGTTGACATATTTTCAAAAACATTGGTCTGGAAGGTGACAAGGTGAAAGGTTGGCTCATATTAGGTTGTGACACCGTTGACTAGGTGTCTTCATCTTAGGAGTGGCAGACAAAAGAGTAACGTGAGCACAACTTAGGAATCCAAGCCACCAGCATGATTTTCCATGTGACCACCAGTAGACCCAACAACCACCAAGAGATCAAAGTGAAAATGTTTAAAGGCAGTGACAGTGACTGACATTTAATAAAGGTAGCTAAGAAAAGGAGGAAAATATTAAGTCCAGGCTGCAAGATATCAACTCTTCACAACAGAACTATCTAGCATATTCAGTTTGGCAAAGTAAACTACAATTCATTTATTAGCCCTTTGTTTTCCCAGAAAGTGCAGAATGGGGTCCAAGCACAGAATATGCACTAGATACTCTAATGAGTTAGACTGTTCTTTCTGGGATTTTCAGCCCCCACTTAATGTGGCCTCTCCCATCAGTCCAACCTTATCTCCTATTATTTCCTCATCCGAACACCCTGAATTTGGTCATTTTTCTTTTTTTCTTATGTCCCATCAACACACTGTGAGCCTGTTCACTCTCAAGACCCCCAAGTTATCCATCCTCTTCCTCTATCCTCCAGGTGCCAATCTTCTGTCCAAATCTGCAGGCCCAAGCTAAGCTCCATCTCCTCCATGAACTCTTCAAAAGACTGTAGCCTGTATTGTTTAGAGGTGCTGTGTGAGTGTTTTTCTTTTCTCTCCCTAATATTTTGTAATGTCCTAGGTGGAAAGAAACATTGTTTATACTTTAGATTTCTGCAAAGTACAGCATATAGCAAGTACTCAATAAATAATCACTGAATGGGTAAACTGACCAGTTAATTGAGTGTTGAGAGAATGAAAAAGTTAGGGTTTGAGGAAGACTGGATATATAGCCAAAAATACCTATACAAATATCATTTAGTCACTCCTACTTCTTTGCTCACACAGCCCTTTTATATACTTTTGTTTAAAGTTTTCTCACTAATATATTAACAACTATTCATTTACAACGATGTGTTTTTGTGTCTTCTGCAGTCAAGACCCTAGAGTTCCTCGGCGGTCTCATGTGCCTTAGCCCAGGGCCTGCTACAGAGTAGGCATTCAGTTTACCTTGATAAATGAGCTAGTTACCCAATGCAGAAATGAATTAATAAATGAAAACAAGAAGAGCAAATTTGGAAGCCTCTAAGCAATACCTATTCAAGCCTGTCAGGGAATTATATCCCGTGACATAATTTCAGGGAAAATACTCCTATGGCCTCCAGCAAAAACACATCCTTGAACTGAAAAGGATAGTTAGGATTTGGGTGCCTGGAAGAAGGAGGGGGCAAGACCTTCTCAGTAAGGGGAACTGCGTGAGAGCCCACACGAGAGCAGAAACACTTAGAGTGTGCCGGGATTGAAAGAGTATAGAGTCCATCAATTCTATTCCCTTTTGGTGCCTGGATTTGTGTCTGTCTTTGGCATACTCTCTATTTACTTTGAATTTACCTTTCCTGTCTCTGTTTGCTTCTTTTATCTTCTCCACCCTCCTCTAGAATTCCAATTACCCTGAAATTCAAATTGAAGGTGGACAGCGAGTGAGAGAGCCAGGAGGCAGCCTAGAGGCTGAGATGCTGGGTGTAGTGCCAATTTGTCTGGACCAAATAAATCAAGGCTGAAAATTAGGGCATTTCCTAATAGGATATAGTAAGCACCTTGAGGTATTTCACTCCATCTGAATATAACTAAAAAAAATGTAAACAGTTACTGTGACCCAGGTGCTCTGGGTGGACACAACATGAAGGGTCCTCAATCCTTGCCCTTCAGCAGCGTATAGTCCCTGCAGTGCTTATTAACAAAAATGATGATGTTGATTACAAACACTGTGTAGAAGGCGTTGCTCTCACCATTCCATGCACCTTTCTTTATTTAATACTTACAATAATCTTTGAGGTTGATGCCATCATTATCTTCATTTTACGTATTAAAAGAGTAAGGCAGAAGGCACAGGAATTTGTCCGAGGTCACATAGTCAGTGAAGGGTGGAACCAAAGCCGTGTAGCTTGAGCTCACACTGTTAACTGCTGTGTGGTTCTGTCTCCCTCACCCTCAGCTCAGCACAGTTCCAAACACAGAATCAACATGCCAAAATGTTTACTGAACTGAGTCACTTTGTACACAGTGTTCATGAAATGTTTTCATCCATGTTCTTTGAACTAATTTTGGCATTTAGAATGGCCCAGAAAACAGCCTTGATTAGTGAGAAAATCCTTATAATAATAAGAGGAACAGCTATTGATCTAAATTGTTACTCATATCACTTGGAGAATTTTGCCAGCAAGTTCACAGAATCTTGGAAATGTCTGCTCCAGAAGAGATTGAGATCAATTCTGATGCCCATCCTGTGCCCAGGCTGCAGCGGGTAGATCCAGTGCTCTGCTCACAGAATGTTAAGTACAGTGTCTGCAAGAGGGCTCTTGGGAGAGGATGTGTACTGAAAAATACAACAGAACCTAAAAATTGTCACAACAATTCACATCATCTGGAACACAGTGACACTGATAATCCTCAGGACTATAAACCCTTGGCATGGTATCAGATTTATGAAGTCTAAAGCAAAACACCACAGAAAATACAGTGTCTATATAGAACTCAAATAGCCATGAGTGAAGTGGAAGCTATACTCTGTTTATTTATTATGTGATAAAGCTGTCATTCAAAGTGTTTTCTCATGAAGCAGTTTGTCAGAGTAGTGGAGGGAACCAGGAGATCTTGAAGATTATTTACTTTGTATTATTTGTTTCTTTCATCAATTAAGACAACCAAGATGTATATTGGCTACTTGTTACATGCAATCACCATATAAGGAGTTTGGAATACAGATATGAAATCGGAGGAAATGGTCATACTATTCATGAGGGCAGAGAAATTTTTTTCTGATTTGTTCACCATGGTGCTAGTCCTGGGCATTTTTGCCTTTAGTTCCATTCTGCACTCTTCCTCTGTTCTGCTCTGAATCACTGGGGGAGCTGAGCCTATAGACTATATTTCTCATGCTTCTTTCTTAGCGGGCTTCCAAATGGACTCGAACAATGGGAAGCACTAACAGGAAAGTGAAGAACAGGAGAAGGGAGCAGCCAGGGTATTTTCCCTCACTTTGTTCCTCTGGTGGCCTCTCCGGCAGAAGCTGTTTCTCCTCCATGGCTCCAGCTGGCTCTCACAGGTGGGTCACCATGGTTCAGTCTCTGAAGGGTGACCCAGTCCCCTGCACCCTTGTAACATTGCCTTTTCAGCCGTTACAGTCTTGGGATGCTAGTGGCTCCCTGATATTATTAAATTCTGGGCTGCTTCCCTGGGCCCTGTTTGGATTCCAATCTCCATCATCTGAATTACCAATACCCTGTGTTAAGTCCCCTGCGTTGTAAACACTCAAAGTATTCTCTATTTTAGACCCTGATTAATATAATACGATTATATTAATACAACTGCCATATTTCCCAGAACAGAGCTTACCACATATTTAAATAAGCAAATGGGGTTGGAAAAGGTGTACAGATTATTTTACTGTCCACACATTAGAAATGATAAAATGGATGTGCACTAGAGGAACAAACAAGAAAAAAATTTCTTGGTGTGTTTGAGAGTTTGGGAAAATTTGAGTTTTGAAGGAGAAATTTTCAGGTGAACAGTAGGTAATATGCTTTCCAAGTATCAGAAAACACATGAACAGAGACAGGGAAACAAGAAAGAGAAAAGTATGAGCGCGCAGGGACCAACCAGGTATTTCTCCATGAGTAGGATACAAAATTAGTGTCTGAGGATAGTGGAAATTAAAAGATGATTAGATCTGGACTACAAAGGGCTTCATGTCCAATCTAAGGAGTTTGGATTTATCTTGCAGAATCATTGAAAGATTTCAAGGAAGGAAATTACATCAGCATACACAAAAAATCTGGTATCTGTGATATGCATGTTACAAAAGCAAAACAAGCATTTTATGATCACTTAATGTCTACCATTTTTGTTTATTTTTATCACAAAAAGCAAGTTGCTGAAATATTTCATCTAGTTAGATAGTAAACATGATTTTCGATAGCAATGGATGCTTCAGTTTGGGGATGCTTTTATGAATAGCAGTTAGTTAATAATGTCAGGTTTTATGCTGCTCCTTTACAATAAACCTGGAGTCCCCAACTCCCCGGGGTTCAGACTAGTAACGATCCATGGCCTGTAGGAAGCGTGCCGCACAGCAGAAGGTGAGCAGAGGGCAAGCAAGCGAAGCTTCCTCTGTATTTACAGTTGCTTCCCTTCACTCGCATCACCACCTGAGCTCCGCCTCCTGTCAGATCAGTGTGAACCCTGGTATCCACTGCGCATGCAAGGGATCTAGGCTGCCTGCTCCTTATGAGAATCTAAAGCCTGATGATCTGAGCTGGAGCTGAGGTGGTGATGCTAGCTCCGGGGAGTGGTGCAAACACAGATTATCATTAGCAGAGAGGTGTGACTGCACAATAAATGTAATGCTCTTGAATCACCCCAAAACCACCTCCCTCCCCCAGTTCCATGGAAAAAATGTCTTCCATGAAACTGGTCCCTGGTGCCAAAAAGGTTGGGGACCGCTGCAATAAACATCAGCCACCTTTTGTTTTGTTTTTAACCACTGATGCATCATCTTACAATGTCAGAGTTGTGCTCCTTCCACTGGCTGCCAGATGGCTACAACGTGACAGCTGTCTAAAACTCCACAAGAATGTCATCTACGGACTAAAATTATGCAGAAATTGGAAAGGGAGATGACAGAGTTATCAGGAAGCCATCTTTTCAAAACTGTTAATGTGGAACCTCAGAAGAGTACAAGCAAATAATGAAGACTTGGAAATTGTGAAGTACAGAGATTCTGTGGTGCCACCTGCTTGAGAGGATTTTAAAAAATATTTTATTGCCTCTTTACATTTTGAGCTTTAGATATGATTGGCTTAAATGCCTAGGTCAATGCCTTATGGAAATTCAAAGCCCAACTCAAGATTTCTGTAGGTTGCTAGTGTAAAGAGGTCACCTTCACCTCCTGCATCCTGACATAGGCTGTTTCTGTGCCACACATGGTTATATCCAAACACGGATTTTAGCCATTTTCATTTTATACGCATACACTGGAGTGGGTACAGCAGTGCAACACATATTACTTCTACGTAATATTTAAGAACCTGCTAACATTCTTAAATCATTTCAGCCACCTGTCACTGGGGTTTCCTCATTGGCTCTTCATTGGCTTTCCATGCCATTATATTTCAGCTTCCTCACCAGAACACTTAACAAAGAATTTAAGTGATACAATTCCAGCTTTCTTTACTCTAGCTTATCTACCAAGTCCTACCTTAACTTAACGAGGATGAAACTTTTTGAAGTAGTTAAGCCAGCATAAGGGATCAACATAAGTGGTCTTATCATTAGGGATATTGCTATGGTTTAAACATCTTTAGGTCCTGAGCCCCTTGAGAATCTTATGAAAACATTTGACTATCACCTCAAAGAAATCCACATGGGGAACAAGGTTGTGCATACAATATTTGTAGGTTACAGACCTTTCTAATGTCTAACCATAGACCAGCTTTGTGGGTCCATGGACCCATGTTGCATAGGAAACCTGCACTTCTATTCCAGAAGGTGTTCTCACCATCACCTTGACCCCACTTGGTTGCTACACTACCTGGAAATGCTTGTGCAAAAGCATTGCTGAAAAATAAAAGTTAAGTCTACTGGCAACACACAATCTTAGTTTTCCTTTATCTGAGAACACTCTGCATTCCTGAATAATATTTCCAATGGATATCCGAGGATTTTGGGTTAACAGTTGCTTTTTTTCAGCACTTGAAAATGCCACTTCTATCTTGCCTTCGTGGTTTCTGATAAGAAATCCATAGTCATTCATATTGTTTGTCCCGTTATAGGTAAGGAGTCATTTTTCTTGTGCTATTTTCAAGATTTTTTTGCCTTTACTTTTCAGAGGTTCAGTTATGATGTGTCTTGAGTTTATCCCATTTGGTATTTACTCCACTTTTTGAATTTATAGTTGTATTTCCTTTGCCAATTTGAGAGATTTCTAGCCATTAATTCGTTGAGTACTTTTTCAGTCCTGCTTTCTTCCTTCTCTCTTCAGAGACCCCAATTACATGAATCTGAGGCCTTTTGTTTTAATTCCTGGGTCCCTGAGGCACTGCTCATTTTTTCAGCCTATTTTTCTCTCAGTTATTCAGATTGGTTCTATTCTATTGTTCTATCTTCCAGTTCACTGATTCTTTACTCTGCCCACTTCATTCTGCTAATATTTTTATTTCAGTCTTGTATTTCGGGTCTAAAATTTCCACTTGGTTCTTTTTTACATTTGCTATTTCCTTGTGACACTTTTTATTTTTTTCATTTGTTTCAAGCATGTTCATAATTACTCACTGAAGTATTTTTGTGACTGTTACTGTAAAATCTTTGTCAGAGAATTCTAACATCTCTGTTATCTAGATGTTGATATCTACTGTCATTTTTCATTCAGTTTGAGATCTTCCTGGTTCTTTCATGAGAAATGATTTTTAATTGAAACCTGGACATTTTGGGTGCTAAATTATAAGATTCTGGATTTATTTAAAGCTTCTGTTTTTTTCTATTTTAAAAATTTCTTTTTACACCTCTCTGGTGTATAAAACAGAAAGTCTCTCACTGGGAAAGGAAGGGAGCTGCATCATTAATGCCAGGTAGCGATAGAAGTCCACGTTCCCCAGTCTGCCTCTGTAGACACTTAAGCAGGTGCACTCTCGGCTACTGTTAGATTGGGGCAGGGGTAGTTCTGGCTCCTCCACTGATGCCTACCAGGCTGGGAGGGGCAGCACTGCCTTGTTATTGTTCCCTTGTAACCTCTACTGAAACCACAGAGGTGAATTGTCCTTCACTACTACTGGGCCATATCAGAAACCTTGACTCTACCAAGTATCATCTGATGCCATGCCAGTAGGAAGTAGAAGGGACACTTCATTACTGTCAGATGGAATGGAAATCCAGGATCTCCACTAGGCCTCTCTGGTGTGGTGCTTGGCTAGAACAGAGTGATGATTATCTAAAACTTCTCTTTCTTGATAGGCTGCCCCTTTCCTGGTCTCTTGCCTAGGAAGAGCAAGAGAGCAGGCTTTTGTTTGGGCTTCATCTGTCTATGTCTGTTGATGTTTCCAGATTACCAGCTTTTTCAGCTCCAAATCCAGGAAACGAGGCAAAAGAAAATAGCGATGAGGAAACTCATTGCTATTTTGTCCCTTGAGTTTCCAGGTCTCTAGCCAGACTGCCACCTTCTGTCCACCTTTCATAGACTTCTTTGTTTTATATGTATAATGTCCATGGCTTTTAGTTACACTTAGTGGAGGAATAGGGAAAATATATCTACTCCATCTTCTGGGAAGTGGAAGTCCACTTATTTCCCATTTTTATGATATTTTAAAACATTCTTTTGTGAATATTATGTTTAAGATCTTTGCATATTTAACTATCAAATTATTATTGTTATTTATATTTCATTACTTACTAACAGTTTAAGATTACTGAGAATGTCATGTTGGTTGCAAATATTTTACCAGCTTTTTTATGGTCTTTAATTTTGTTGATAATGTTGACATATAGAAGTTTTGATGTTTATTTAGTCAAATCCTTTGTGATTTTTCCTTTATTAAGAATTTAAAAGTCAGAGGTGGCAGAGAGTGTGGTTAAAAAAAAGACTTTAAAAGTCTTTCCCAATCCAAATATCAAATAAACATTTGTTCATATTTTCTTTTAGATTTTTTGTATGACTGTATAATTTTCTTTTGCTTTTCACTTTTATTCATCTAAAATTAATTTTGGTCTACGATCTTAGGAGAGAAATTTTTTGAACTATGATTTTAGGGGAGCAATTCTTAACTGCATTAAAGACTTGACAGTGTTTCCAAATATCCTCAATCCAATACAAAATCTTAATACAATCGCTAGAGACTGCCATTTACTTGCTACGTGGATTAACAGCACCAGTTCTGCCCACCTACACATCTGCATCTACCTCAGTTTGTGTTGAGGATGATGGGCAGGGAACCTTGCCTGAGCTGTCAGCGATGCTTCAGCACCCCCCGGAAAACAGCCAAGCTGAAAAGCCTACATGGATGATGAATGATGCCTTGAGCTGAACTGTCCAAGGATATTGGTTGAGGCATCTTGCCAGGTCACCTGTTATTCAACGTATCACTCCAAACAGAAATTAGCTCTGCTGAAATATTAATGAAGTGATTTCCTTCAACCACTTTCATTCAAATGTAGGCAAGATTTGAAAGACAAACAAGTGTGCATTATAGCTTTTTGGTTTCCCTGGCAAATGTTGGTCTTTGTTAGGAACTCTAGGGCTGGAACAAAGTCATTTCTTGACACTGATTTGGAGGGCAGAGGACTCTGTGACCATCTCCCAGATACAAATGGGCCAGTGTTGTGCTGCCATCTTGAGACACCAGGAAGGGATTCTGCAGTTGCAGGCATACGCTAAAAATAAATGCCTTAATGTGCTGTGCCATGGCCTTTTTCCCCTCAGTGCTTCTAAGGCTTCATTATAGCCGTAGACTGAAAAAAAACAATAATTCTTCTTAATGTATCAGATAAAGAAGAGAGAGCTCATAAGTCTATATCAACTAGAGTAACTCAGAAATGGAGTCACTAAAGGGGATTCCATTGCTGAAGTAAGGAAACAAAGCTGTATTTCTATTAACTGTGGTGGTTATAAAGATGTCATAGAAGCATGGAAGATATTTCTGGCGTATACTAAGTAAAAAAAAAGTCAAGATGCAAAATATGTGCTCACCGTATTAGGAAATAAACACAAATTATGGTAGCTTTCCAGTGTTTTCTTTTTTTCTTCTCTCTTTTCTCTAACCCTTATGTAACATCGAGTATTTACAAGATATTCTAAAATCACGTTTTTACAGTTTTTATTAATTAATGAAGGGGAATTATATATAACACAAGAGGGTGTAACCTTGATGTCTTTTGTCATTGTTCCCTGGAGTTACAGACCAAGTGATTTTAGAGTAAGGTTTGCACGCACTAGTTCTACAGCAATAAAATATTGTTTTATTGAAGGTTGCCTCATCATTGCCTGTATTTTTATTGCCATACAACGCAACAGTGGATTAAAAATAAATCAAATGTTATAGCGCTTTATAAATTTCAGTGTTATTTTATAAGCAATGCCCAGACTGAGGAGAGAGTGAGATAAAAAGAGCTTCTGTTGCTTCCTAAAGCATCCCCTTCGCTGCTCCCTGGGCTGTAAGAGAGAGATTTAAAACCAATGAGACCAGAAAGGACCAGCAGAGGAGGGTTGCTTCCTTGGGGTACGCTTTTCACAGACATGCTTTGCCAGGAAACCCAGGTGACAGAGTTTCTTTAGGGCCAAGTGGAGGCTGCAACCATGCCAAGAATTAGTTGAGAAGAAACCATTGAAGCATTCTGTTCTCCAGAAGACAGCTTTTGGTGCAGACCAGAGGCAGATCTATGGTCACATGTGTACCCCGAAGGCCAGAAAATTTCATGCTTCATGATAGCAACAGTTAGCAAAGCCCAAGTATTATTTCCAACCTGGGATCTGAAACCTGTAATAATAATTGCAAAACAAAACAAAAAAAGCTGCGTAAGTAATACATGAAAAATAAAGGAGGATGTAGGTGCTGCCCAAACACATGCGCGCAAACACACACTGTGGTCGGTAGGGGGGTGGCATTGTAAAAGTATTTGGCAAAACGCCCTCTGGAGCCAGAGGAAAATTAAGCAATGTATAAAAAAAGAACAAAAAAAGGGTGGTGGTGGGGAGAAAAATGTTCCTCACATGCCCCTGTGTTTCTAGATAGACAGCATTGATTAATTCTCTCTGAAGAACAGCTAAGCTCTAGTAGCTTTATTAAAAGTCCTTGTATATGTGGTGAAAAGAATCATAAATATGAAGGCTATATGTTTATTTTATATTTGTCAAGCAAATACCCTATTTGTTACAAGTCTTGGTTAAGCATTCTAATAAAGTTCTGTAAAAACTTGTGAATATTAGCGTGTAAATTATCACATTACTGAATTGATGTCCAGCGAACACAGATGACTCTTCAAGAAGACAAGGAAGACAGAAGATTGGCATCTCAAAAAGAATGACTTCACATTCCTATGCCTTGTTTTAGTGCTCCTGGGTACATTATCATTGACATCAAATGTTGCACATAAGATAAGGAAGTTCATAGACTAGCCCACGGCCACATGGCTAGACAACTGAGCTCGGAATTAGAGCAACTGAGCCAGGAGCACAAGTTCTCTGCCTCCCTTATTGCAAGTCAGGGTTGACGTATTTATATTCACATTTTCTTAGTTGCTTAAATACTACACAAAAAGATCACTCTGGGGCCATTGCTCCAGTCACCACCCTGGAGGCGGACAGTCCTCTGGTACCAATCAATGGGCACCAATGACAGAACACAGCAAATTCTCACCTCTGTGTTGTGTCAGCTTCCACTGAGGTCATTTGAACTCTATAGCCGGTCCTTTCTTCTTGCATTCCCTGATGGGTAGTTTACATGGCAAAACCGGTGCCTCCTATTAAAAATATGCACACGAATTTTTCCAGTAAGACTACACTATGTATTTTTAGTTCAGAAAAATGAAAGGGTAATGTATATTTTCCAGACCAGTTTTTCTCTAAGAAACATTCACCTACCTATTTTGTTTTTCTGCTTGCCTCACTTATTTTTCCATCTTACAGTAATCCCAAAATGCCAATAGGATTCTGGTATATGTCACTATTCACCTGGCACTTTCTTCTCGTTGGGACGTTCTACTTGCATGCAATTGCATTATTCCGCTGTTGCTGTCTCTGTCAGATTCTGCAAATGTTAATATTGTATCTGTTACAGTAACATTCAGATCATAAAAATAAATATTGGAGGCTTAAAGCTTCAAAAGTAATCAAAGAGATACTTCTCTTATAGCTGCCTTTTAACATCAAAAGCCTTCATATTTCTGTTGGCCTGCAGTGGGTTTTTGCAAAAAGAGAGTACAGAAGCAAGAGAAATGATTGCAGTCAAAGAAGTTTTTGTCTACACAGTTTCTCCGACATCAACTTTTATTTTGTTCTTCTTTGCTTTTTATTTATTTTATCAATTTTCCTCCTAACAAGGTATTACTTGTAGAACTTTCAAAATCTATTATTTACAGTACATTGAAGAAGCAAAGTTGACAAATATGTTTGGGTTCACAAGATTGATTTCTTCTTACCTAGGGTTACATGAGTTGAATTTCTAATTCAGCATTGTTCTTTTTATCATTCTCTTGGCCATTCACTCAGAAAGCAAAAAAAAAAAAAAAAAAAAAAAAGGCTACATCTTCAGATTTAAAATTGCATCACAGTTGTTCTCCTGAATTGAGTGCCTGAGGCCAAACCTGGAGGGGCTTAAGGATAGAGCCCTGATCTGGCTAAGTCATTCAAAACCCCTACCCCTGAGGGGACCTCCTCAGGTTGTCTTGTGGGCACAGCTTTGAGAATTTGGATGTGGGGAGCATACAAAAGAAACATGTAGAGAATCGTGACAGGTGGATTGGCTCAGCATGCAACCCATTTTTGAAAGGAAAAAGAACAGCGGTAAAAGGTTTAACATTCAGTCTAGAGTGTTCCTCCAGAAAGACTTGTAAGTCACTCTAAAGACGATTCTTAAAATCTACGTGCCTGGCATGGAGCACATTAAAATAAATGATCACACATTACAACAGATTACAAAGATCCTTAAAGAGTTTAGTTTCTCCATAAGTCAAATAGATTTCTTATAATATTGTATTCAGAAACTCCATGTGGAAATCCTGGAAACTCTGCTTGTTCTAGAACTGCTGGTTCTTCCTACATATGATAGCAATCCTCTCTTGCAGGTAGTGAGGTGGCCATAAACTCTATATTTTGTCTAGATTGTGTTTATTTAATTGCAATGATATTTATACTTATTCTTCACTGTCTTTACACAGTCTGAAAGTAAATGGGCTAAATATATTTTTTTCCTCTTCCCAGCACAAATCGACTGGGCCACCTTGGGGTTCAAACACTGTTTTGGTTTTGTTGCTGTAGGCTTTGATTCGTACTTCCTATGAGTTTCCAAGTAGAGACATCACTGTGTGAAAGATCAACTGAGAAGCCCTATCTTTGCCATCCTTCTTATCAGATTTGATTTGATTCCCGTAATGTATCTGGTCTGTATAAACCAACAGTTCTCAAAATGTGGTCTCAGGACCATCTGGGTCCTGGTGAACCTTTGGGGTCTGTGAAGTGAAAATTACTTACACAATACTACTAAGATATCATTTGCTTTTTGTACTGTCAATGCTCTTTCGAGCGCACTGCAGCATTTCCCAGAGGCTGCAGCATGTGAGATAACAGGACAGCTCCAATGCAGGAACAGATATGAAATTCCAGCTGTCTTCTCTTCAGCAATGCATTAAAAAAATTTGCAAACAGGAAAAACAATGCCACTCTTCTCGCTATCTTTTAGTTGGAAAATATAGTTATTTTTTCTTAAAAATATGTTAACTTGTATGTTAACATATAATGGCTTTTAATATGATTTTAAAATGATGAATGAATTCATAATCATCTTAGAATTTCTCAGTTTCATTTGTTTTTAGAGTAAATATTGAGAGATAAAATCCACATGAGCTAAAGCTTTTTCAACAACTCAATAATTTTGAACATGTTAAAGTGAAACCAGAAGCTTATGAACTGCTGCTGAGTTTCCTGTACCCTCAATTAATCTCTTCTTTCTATATTTTACCTTTGGGTGGCTGGATCTTATTTATGAGGCACACAGTAAATCTTTTTCTTCTGTTTTGTTCACAAACCCTATTACTTCCCTTACTCTCAGGCTCCCTCATGGGGCACACCCACAAAGGTTTTACCAACTCACTGATGCTCAGGGACATAAGAAGCTAAAAGAAAATGAAGAAAAAGGACTAGTGTAAGAGAAAGAACACTAGATGTATTCCACAGACGTGGTCTCTGATCCCTTCACCAGGAACACAAATTAATGTCCCTTGTCTGTAAAATGAGAGAGGAGATGAATTATTTTCAAACTGCATTGCACAGAGCTTTATGGTTCTGAAGATATGACAGTGATTCTAGCAGGTAAGTGAGACTGTGTGGGTAGACTTACTCCTCCCCTGTGAAGAGGACAGGGAGAGAATTTCCCTGTGCTCTACTTGTGATCCGTGCTTCTTCAACATTTGAACACAACCCTCCGACCTGAATTTCTCTCCAACAGTTGGCTACGCTCTCTTTATGGGGCCACTAACTTCCAAAAGCAATTTTACCTTGATCTGACAGAACATGAAGGAAGAGCAAATTCAGGAACCTGTCAGAGGATGCTTCTTTTCTCCACTGGAGTTTATGGAACATTGGGTTTGCTATTGAGATCGGGGGGTGGCGGAAAAAGACCTGCAAGATCTGAAAAACTATTGAAGTGGAGGAAATTTTTATAGATGAATCACAGCAATAAAATATTGCAATGAAGTAGCATCTTTTTTTAACTCTTAGGAGTTTTTCTTGTATGGTATCTCAGTTTTATTTTCCTCAGCTCAATAAAGTATTTAGACATGATACTCTCACCACTTGACAACTTCACAAATTGAGCCATGGAGATGTGAGAAAACCTTTGTGAATTCGTTAGCAATAAAAGAGACAGAGTTACAATGCGAGAATTTCGACTCATCACCTGAGTCCTTTGTTTTACATTCAGGAGAATGGGTTTCTTTCCAGTCCTAAGAAGTGGCCTGGTAATATAGTTTCACATGAAATATTTGCTGAAGAAACAACTCTCATGGGCAGAACATTTCTGTTTTCATCTCTGGCCTACTTTCCATCTGCTACCTCAAGAATCTAGCTCCCTCCTCCCTCTTCTTTTTTTTTTGTCAATAAGCGTCTTATTTAAGTGAAATAAATGTTGAGTAAGCAATGATAATCATTTTCATGAGACAGAGGCTGTACTTTTTCATTTCCATTTTAGAGTTTTAATTACACTTGAAAAGATCTAGCATTTTAAAATGTTTATAGTTCTAAAATGTAAAGGAAATGCATGATCTTACTGTCATAGGTTTCCCACGGAAGGAGGCAAAGCAGAGGACATTTTATGCTGATTTTAATTCCAGATAACATAATGTTTGAATCCCATCTCTTTGAAATTTGAAATGTTAACCATTTACATTCCTATCCTCTGCATCCCTTTTAAAACAGTAGCAATTTTGTTAAAAACAAAATCACAAGGTTTAAAAGTCTTTAATGAAAAATTGTTCACAAAGATTTTAAGAGATTTTTCTCATCAATCACAGCAGTGCCACTTTCAAGATGTGCTTTCCAATACAGCTCTCTGCAAATTTATGACATACTCTGTAGTTTGATTTTCCTCTCACGTAACGCGGGCTCAATTTTTCACTCGGATCATGAAAAAAAGAAAACTTGAAAGATAAACTGCATTATGCAATTCAGATTCCACACCATTTACTGTTCCACAGAAACTATGAATGAGTTACTCATTCCCTGCAATTATTAATGACCTTAATGTAATCACTTGATGAAAGTCATACTATACCAGTCAGTTATTTTGGGGGTCTTTTGGGAATTCTTTTTTTTTGGTTGTTTCTTTGGACCAGTTCTACAGTGAACTATATTAGTTATTGTTTAATGTCTGCTCTTTCAGCTCTAAGTTACATACAACCCGTTTTTATGTGCTTATCTGGGAACAATCCATTACTGACTTAGTCTGGAATAGACATAATGTACTAATCTTAGTCATCAGAAATATGCCCTACTTAGAGAAATTTTCTGTTCACTTTATTTCTCAAATGCACAGACCACTTTGAACAGTCCTTATCTACAAACAACAGAAAGGAGTAGTTTCACACTGTAAGAATTCATCATAAGCCTCTGGAGAATTTGACATCTCCTTGTGCATCTAACTTAGCTGCCTGAAGTAAGTTGCAGATTAACCCTTAGATGATGAAATGAAACTCATCCACCCATTTACGTGCATAGTTTGAAGATTATTACAACACTGATGGTTCTATTTTGGGAGGAAAAAATATGGGCTCAATTGCTGATCTGACACAAAACAAAACTACTTCAAGTTTTGCAAATGCTTACGGGCAACTAGGTTTGAAATGGATATGAATTATTGCTTCCCTGTTACGAAGTTATCTTAATTTCTCACTTTTATTTTCTTTATTCACTCCTCCTCCCCTTTTACAGAATCCCCAGCTTCCTTTGGCCAATCTGGTGCTACACACACACACACACACGCACGCACGCACGCACACACAGATCATGTACAACATTTCCATGGGTGATCCTGACACTTTTGGGAACATGGAATTACCTCCTTTTTTTCTTATTGCTTCTCTTCCTCATTGTTCTACAGAAATATAATGTAGAGAATGAAAAGACAAAATGTATCTGCCCAAATATTCCATCATCTGGAAAGATTTCCTGGACTCTACTACAGGGTCATCTTAACTCTCATAAGGAGGGAAAAAGTATTTCTTTCTCTGGAGACATAGAGTTTTAAATAGAACTTTTTGTTTCCTGTGTTTTTGGTAGACTCCTTATCAGGTAGCCACAATGAATCTGTTCTAGCATAGTCCGATTTTTCTTTCCATATAAACAATGGAATGTTAAATCTGGTATGTGGCAGGAGTGACATTATCACAGAAAACTAGAAGAGGTATTACCCTTGTCTTAAGACGAATTAACCATTTTATGTATCCTAAAGAACACCATGGATTCAATGGTACTGTTCTGATTTGTTTTAATTTATTTTAAGTAATAGTAATATTACAATATTTTGGAATGGAGTCAACCCAAGGGGGAGGACTGTTAAAGATGAGGTACTAAAGATGTGTTGGTCTTAGAGCTATTTGCAACACACCAGCTTATACATGTCTATATTTGAAAAGGAAGATCCACACTTAACCAGGGGAAGAAGACAGACTGGAAATAGCTATCATTTATGTTTGGTGGTATATTAGTCAGGGCGCTCCAGAGAAATAGAGAAACAGTCAAGAGGGGGAGAGAGAGCTCTTTTAAGGAATTGGTTCACATTGGCTCACATGATTGTAAGGGCTAGTAAGTCCAAAATTTGCAGGGCAGGCTGGCAGTCCAGGGACCCAGGGAAAAGTTGATGCTGTAGCCTTGAGTCCAAAGGCAGTCTAAGGCGGAATTTCTTCTCTCTTCAAAGGACCTCTTAAGGCCTTCCAATGATTGGAGGATAGTCTGCTTTACTCAAAGTCTACTGATTTAAATGTTAATCACATCTAAAGATACACCTTCACAGCAACAAATTCACTGGTGTTTGACCAAACAACTGGATGCCATAGCCTAGCCAAATTGACATAGAAAAATAGCCATCACAAGTGGATTTCATAAAACAGAGGCGCTTATGTTCTTGCCGCAAGTTCACCACTGCTAGGCATCTAATAAATGTGATGTCAGCTAATGTGTTGTACAGCTGTGTTAGTGTGGAAATGATCAGTACCATAATGATCTCTTTATAGGCATGCAAGAAGGCCACACAAAGAATGAATGTGCATTGTGAATGTTCATCTTCCTGGAGGCACAAAACCACATGGCATAGCCTTTTGCATTAGTCTGGCTTTTTGAATCCACTGTGTATCATTGAAGACATGATTTCTGCCTCATTATCATTTTAAAGCAGTAAAGTCACACTTTGGAGGTGGGGGGTTTCTGAACCCTTTCTTCAAATGAAATGTTTGGAAGTATAACAATGAAATGGAGCTGATATGGTTCGAATGTTCATCTGCTCCAAATCTCATGTTGAAATTTGATCCCTAATGTTAGAAGTGGGGCTGGGTGGGGGATTTCGAGTCACAGGGCAGGTCCTTCCTGAATGGTTTGGTGCCATCTTTGTGGTAACGGGGGACCTGGTTGTTAAAAGGAGCCTGGCACCTCCCACCTCTCTCTCTGGCTTCTTCGTGGTGCGACACACCCGCTCCCCCTTCGCCTTCTGCCTCGATTGGAAACTCCCTGAAGCCCTCACCAGAATCCGATGCTGGTGCGATGATGCTTCTTGTACAAACTGCACAGCTGTGAGGCAAATAAACCTCTTTTCTTAATAAATTGCCCAGCCTCAAATGTTTTCTTCATAGCAACACAAAACAGACTAACACAGGAGCAACAACAGTGCTCTGGTGCAAGTGGATTCTTCACTACTGGCCCTCACCCCCACCCCCACCATTTTAAAACACTACACCAGCTGTAAATATAAGGAAAGGATTTGTTTTTCTGTAGTTCTGACAATACCAAATCTTCAGAACCAAACCACAATAAAGCATAAACTTTTCTCCAACAACTTGAAACAGTTATTGCAAAATCTCTGCTTTATAAACTAGCATTTCATTGTTGCCATTATTTGTGGCCTCATTGGTTCCAATTTATTCTTCTATCCTTCACCAAGCCCAGTTACATGCCTTCTCCAGCCATCACACATTTTGGTGGTGAACAAGACTCTTACTTTAAAAAGTGAGGCTGTCGATGAAATAGGCTCTTAGGTCTTCTCCCTCTGACTTACAGGAAGGCAGAGTTCCAGGGAAACACAATGAGAAGAGAAATGGCAGAGGAGACACAGGTGGGGAGGTCACAATATGGAGTTACTGCATGGTGATGGATGTCTGTGTTGACAATAAAGAGTGGAAACCAATTTAATTTATAGCCAGTAGCCTCTCTTCAAGAGAGCAGAGGAGTATTTCATAAAGCTTCCAGGTGGATCTGTTAACATTTTTCAAAAAGAGTTTATAGTGTACAATATGAGTAAAAGTTAGTTTGAGAAAACTTATTTACATAAAACTCTGAGAGTGCTGGTCAAATAATGCACTTACTTACATGACTTTTTTATAATCATCTATGAAAATGCTTTATTTTTCCAGTCAAGTTCAATTTCAGAACTTGTAATACTGCAGTGCCTATCTTTGAAAACAGTATTTTCTCTAACTACAGTGACCCTCACTTTAGTTACAGAAAAACAAGCACATATAAAAGGGGTTACCTGTAATTAAAATAAAGGAAATAACAATGTAATAATCATCATCTAACAGTTATTAAATGCTTCCTCTGGGTCAG
Source organism: Indri indri (assembly GCA_004363605.1). NCBI lineage: Eukaryota > Metazoa > Chordata > Mammalia > Primates > Indriidae > Indri > Indri indri. Next base: position 55,708 of record RJWJ010003625.1, read on the forward strand.
CATTTTACTAAGCATTTTACAGTAAGAAATTATTTAACCTTTCAAATCTCTCTGCGGTAGGAAATATTCTTCCCATTTTGCTTCTAAGGAAACAGAAGAATAGGCAATTTGGAAATTTAAGATTGAACTGCTGATAAATAGAGAGACAAAATTAACACACAGGCAGTCTGGCAGTGAACTCTATGCTCAGGTACTCAATGGCATGGAGTACGCTGCATCCAGTGTACTCAGAAAAGCCTTGTGGGTGAAGTGGTTCTTAGTCAGTGAAAGAGCAAGGAGGATGGAGAGTTAGGAGGAAAAAGGATTACATAGTAAGAAACAGCAAAAATCCTTAAGGAGAAAGGTGTAAAAGGGGACTGCGAAAAGACCTCCCAGGCTGGAGTGAGACACTCATGGGAGTTTCTCCCTTCAAGGAGCTGGGGGAAAAAAAGGAAGGAACGGTCAATGGAAGATCACTAGTTGAGTCCAAGTTTGTCGCTTAAATCCAAGGGGACTAATGGAGCCCATTGGCAGCTCCTGAGTGTGGGAAGTTTATAATGGGAAAGACTTGGGAGCAGGAAATGATCTTGGTAACTTGGTCCATAGAGTGAGCAGAAGCTGATTTGAGGAAAGATCTGGACTGTGCCAATTCCTTCCCTGAATGATTTTTGCTCTAAGGACATGGGTTAATGTTTACATAAATTTTCTTTCAGCCCAGTAAGGCTCATTTCCCACACTATGTGCCAAGGGGCCCCAGGGCACCTCAGGGAACTCACAGGGACACACCAGAATATTTTAAATTTTCAAGGGAAACAAGACAATATTTAATATCTGTCAGATACAGGCAAATTATTAGCTTAAGGACATTCACAATTTTAACATTAAGTTATACTTCATTCCTTTTAATGGTGTCATGTCTTTGATCTTTGAGAATTTGAGCTTTCTGAGTTGCTGTGATAAAAAAAAAAAAAGTAGCAAGCTGAAGTCAACACGAAAGAGGAAATAAAGATTTCGAGGTTGGGGAAGCTGTGCAGTACCCAAGAGGTATGTACATCTAAACCATTAGTAAATAATTGTGGTTATTTAAGAATGAAATGAAATATAACTTTTTCCAGTGTGTGCATTTGTGTGTGTGTATCTGTACATGTATGAAAATATTTCTACAGTTTTAGTTTGTTTGGGCTGCTATAACAAAACACCATGAACTGGGTGGCTTCAAAACAAGAGAACTTTATTTCTCACAGTTCTGAAGACTGGGGAGTCCAAAATCAAGGTGCCAGCAGATTCAGTGTGTGCTGAGGGCCCACATTATGATTCACAGGCGGCTCCTTTTTGCCATGAGCTCACATGGTGCAAGAGGGAACAAGCTCTCTTGGCCTATTTTGTAAGGGCACTAATTCCCTTCTTGATAGCTCTGCCCTCACGATCTAATCACCTCCCACTTCCTAGTACCATCATGTTAGGGATTAGGATTTTGACATATAAATTTGGGAGAGGGACACAGATATTCAGAACACAGCAAGAACCATGAAATGAGAGTTTGCAATCCTCTATTCTAGAAATTATGGCTACATTTGGTACCTGCTACCAATTGAAAAATGGGTTTCAAAGTGTGCTAAATGTGTAGTTTTTCTCATGTGCCTGTGTATGAAAGAGAGAAATTGCATTCATGAAAGAGCAAAATTGAGAGAGAGAGAAGTTCTACATGCATTTTGATTGTATAATGCTTGTTTTATTTTTTGAAAGAGGACTTTTAAGTTTAAAAAGCATAGTGATGTTTAATCTCACCTCAAAATCTCCTGCTCCTTCCTTACATAGACTATACCACCATGGTAAAAATGATCTTTCCAACCGGAAAGTTAAGCATCATCCTTTATTCTTTCCTCTCTGTTATCCAGCACAGTGAGCCTATCGCTGAATCTTGTTACATTTGTCTTCAACATCTAGCTCAAGTCCATCCATTTCTCCCTGGCTCCATGGCTACCCCCTTGCCAAATCACCCTTCGTTCTCCCCTAGACCTTGACTACTGCAACAGCCTCCAACAGGCCTTCCTGCATCCATCCTTCCCCTCTTGCTGTTCTTAGTAAAACAGCCTCGATAATCTTTTGAAAAGATAAATGGAATCATGTTCTCTTTCTTAAAACCTTTAGTAACTTCTCATTTCACTTTATGTCAAAAAAATAAATTAAGCTATTTACTATGACTCAGCAAATCCTGCATGATTTCTTCTTCTCTACCTCTCTGATCTCATCTAGATTTGTGTCATGCCCTCAGAATTCCACGCTCTGGCACTGGCTTCCTTCAGTTTCCCCAAGACACCGAGCTCTTCTCCGTGCTCCCACCATCGCCACCAATATGTCCGCCTCCTTTCATCCTTTAGGCAACTACTTAACTGTGACTTCCTCAACAAAACTTTCTCTGACCACACTGCCTTAAGTAGAACCTTTCCACACACTCTTAAGCAGAAATACTCTCTTGGCCTGAACTAGTCAGAGTTTTTATTTATCTTGCTCATCTGCTTCTGTATTTGTTTGCCTGGCTTCACTAAACTGGAAAGCTCTGCTAGGGTTGGTGGTGGGTCTTTGCATTCATCAGTGTATACCCAGTATCTAGCATCTAGCAATGTCTCTGGCATTCAGTAGATGCTCAATAATAATCATGGAATAAATGAATAAACAAATGAAGGGTTAGGAGATGCACTCCCCTCTATCGGATGTGTGGGTTAGGATGGGATGGTCGCTTGATCTGTTTACTCTGTTGGTCGTTTTATCTAGCCTGGTCTCCCTGCCCTTGGCCCCAGCATTACCTGCAGAATGATATTTAAAAGTGACTCAATAGGGCTATAAGCTGAAGTTAAATTTAAAGACACAGACAAGGAAGCAGAGTCCCTTTTTTCTCTAATAACTCTCCAAATCCCCGAACTTTATGAGTACAAATGAATTAAGAGTTCAGATTGTTTTCCTTGGATTTCTCTTTCTTTTTCCTGTCCTAAGAACATGGCTATTTTTAATACTTCCTAAATGATTTGAATATTTACCATGTATAAGAGACTTCTTGAGCAATTATTTCTTTTGTGCTAAAAATGTTATCCTGGCTTTTCTATTTATAGATGATGCAGCAATGATATTTATACAAATGACACAGGAGCAGGACTTTTTGGGATATCTGCTACATACACCACAAAGGATGTTGCAAAGTAATATTTCAGTTTTCTAAAAGCAAATCTTATCTCTAAACATCTACTTTATTAAAAATATTATTATTCTTCTAAATCCTGGGGAAAACCCTTTATGTTGTTTTTGAAAATAAGAAATTTGTGCACAAATGCACCGTAACAGTCAGGAAGGGATTTTGAAAGAACATGCATTTGGACTACATGTTTTCAAGGTATTTTATCCATTTCATTTTTTTAATCTTAGTGAAGTATGTGCATATATATTATAACTAATTTAACATTTTGTAAGTATGTAAATACTTATTTCTTAAATACTAGGAGTCAGACTCCATAGTAAATACCAAAGAGAAAAGAAAACCGCCTAAGATCTGGTTTCCAACCACTGGGAGTTTCCACTCTAACTGGAAAGGTTAGATATATATTAATGCATGCATGGCTATACTATGATGTCATTTGGAATAAGATTTATATTCACAGAACACATAATTAGTGCCATAGAAATACAATGCTGGGAATCGTGGAATTTTTCTTTTAATTAATAAAAATGCCATGGAAAATATAGAATGCTTACTGCTCCTTCAAGAATAGATTTCTTTTTTAAAAAATTTTTTTATTTCAGGGTATTATGGGGGTACAAACATTTGATTACATAAATTGCCTTTGCACTGCCCAACAAGCATGAGCATCCCCCAGATGTCATGCAGCACATCAGTTAGGTGTGGTACCCATCCCCTCTGCCCCCCTCTTACCTGCCCGACATCCTATTAATATAAATGTCACTTCCCATATGTACACATTAGTGTTGATCAATTAGTACCAATTTAATGGTGAGTGCATGTGGTGTTTGTTTTTCCATTCTTGTGATACTTCACCTAAAAGAATGGGCTCCAGCTCCATCCAGGATAAAATAAAAGGTAGTTCAACCTATTTTTTATGGTTGAGTAGTACTCCGTGGCATACATATATCACATTTTGTTAATCCACTCATATATTGATGGGCACTTGGGTTGTTTCCACATCTTTGCAATTGTGAATTGTGCTGTGCTGCTATAAACATCCACGTGCAGATGTCTTTTTTATAGAATGTCTTTTTTTCCTTTGGGTAGATACTCAGTAGTGGGATTGCTGGAACAAATGGTAATTCTACTTTTAATACTTTGAGATATCTCCAGACTACTTTCCATAAGCAAAAAAGAACAAATTGGGAGGCATCAATTTACCAGACTTCAAGCTATACTACAAGGGTATAATAACCAAATCTGCTTGGTACTAGCTTGAGAAGAGAGACATAGACCTATGGAATAGGACAGAGAACCCAGATATAAAACCATCCTCATATAGCCATCTAATTTTTGACAAAGCAGAGAAAAACATATACTGGGAAAAAGAATCCATATTCAATAAATGATGCTGGGAAAATTGGATAGCCACATGTAGAAGACTGAAACAGGATCCACAACTCTCACCTCTCACAAAAATCAACTCATGAGAGATAAAAAACTTAAACCTATGGCATGAAACCGTAAGAATTCTAGAAGAAAATATTGTAAAAACTCACATAAACCTCGGCCTAGGCAAAGAATTCATGAAGAAGATCCCAAAATCAATCACAGCAACAACAAAAATAAATAAATGGGACTTGATCAAATTAAAAAGCTTCTGCACAGAAAGACACTATCACTAGAGCAAACAAACATCCTACCGAATGGGAGAAAATATTTGCATGCTGCACATCCCATAAAGGACTGATAAATAGAATCTTTATAGAACTCAGGAAAATCAGCAAGAAAAAAATCAAACAACCCCATTAAAAAGTGGGCAAAGGAGATGAACAGAAACTTTTCAAAAGAAGATAGACTAATGGCCAAGAAACAACGAAAAAATTCTCAGCATCTCTAATCATCAGGGAAATGCAAATCAAAACCACAATGAGATATCACTTAACTCCAGAGAGAATGGCTTTTATCAAAAAGTCCCAAATCAATAAATGTCGGTGTGGATGCAGAGAGATGGGAACACTCATACATGGCTGGTGGCCCTGCAAACTAGTGCAACCCCTACAGATTTCTTTATAAGTAGAATTTTTAAAAAGTGTTCTTTAAAGAAGGATTGGACTAAGAACTGGAGCTATCCTGGGAAAATATTACAAATAGGTAAAAAGAAGAAGCAAATTTCAGAAGTCTCTGTTAGTGGCTTAAGCTGGAGGATGGTCCAAATAATAAGCAATTATCTTCAATTGACATTCTCCTCACGCATCAGAAGTACATTTGGTGTAAATGATGCCTGATGGCTACAGTCCTCTCATTTGTCACACCCCTGCTCAGCAGAAGAACACTGAGCCCTTCTCTGACTCTCTTTCTTCTGCTCAGGAAAAAAAAAAAAGGAAGACGTGAGCAGTTAGATGCATCATTAATAACTTCTTGAACATAAAAGATTCAATAGGGAAGACTCTTCTCTCTGGCTCCACGTATAGATTGTTGGCCTGGTCCAGGTTGCTCTGTGAGGACTAAAGCCCCAAAAAGAGAATGTCCCTGAGCAGATAACCAGGTTTCAGCGACACAGCATCTGCTAAATGTTTACCTTTATAGCATTTACCCAGGAGAGTCTTGGATCAGTATCTCTCAGTGGGAGCTCCCACTTATCCTCTTAGAAGATTGTTGCGATTAGGGAAAATTGTTTCAGAGGAAGAGATAAATTCAGGTGAAGCTGGCAACAGAACCTAAGACTGCTGACTACAACTTTTACTTTAGGGATGACATAATTTTGTCTTCTATTTTACTTAAAAATACATTACATGTAGTAGAAGGCTGAAGGTCTAGTATTTTATAAAGATCATTCAAAATTCAAAATAGACTCTCCACAACATAAAGAATGGTAAATAGCATTGTGTTTATGCCCTTCAATGTTCAGTTGGAGGATTCAATTTAATCTAAGAAATGCAATTAAAATGTAAGTGCTTTACGCCCAGTTGAAGTCAATAGGCAATTGATGTTACTGTGCATAAGGTAACATAAAAATAGCTGTGGAGGATTTACAAAGTTTAATGCATGGTCTCTGCCATCACTGGGAAGAGGAGATATAATCACAGGAAATACAAAATATATAAGGCAATATGTAAGCACCAAGTTAAGAGATTCAGCAATTTAAATTTAAAGATTGAAAGCCTCATTTTAATTGCAAATTACATAATTGCATTTTCATGTTTTACAACAAATGAGTTGAATCTCTCTCCAAATTGTTCTTCTCTTGGAGAAACTACTTGGCCTGAGTAAGTCCACGCTGAAAGCCAGAGCCTGGCACCTTTGGCGAGAACATTGTTATTCTGGAGCAACACAGCCCCAGATGTACCTTCTAGATTGAGTAGACTAAAAAAGATCTGATTCAATTAAAAAATGGACTATGCAGGGTTTATGGCTGTTTAAATTTTGAGATCAAGGGAAGATTTTTTTCTTTTCCAGAACTATGAAAATGAGTTATTGTGTTTCCCCAGTAAATAAATGAGAGAATTGATTTGTAGAAAATTATACACTGGTGTTTAAAATTACACTTAGATATTTGAAATATTTGGACAGAGTGGGAGGGCTATGGCTCCAATGTATGGTTCAAAGAGGAGAATTTTAGAGTGTGTTTTGCAGGGTGGAAAAGATGTGGCCAAAGGCTACATTTTATGATGCAATATACAGTTGGTATTGGCTTTGAGTATTTTCTCTAATATGCAAGAGAGATAAATCATGCAAACCAGTCCTGTGCTTAAACTGTTATAGTGGATGAGATTTTTCAGGTGAACTGTACAACTATTATTTTAAGTACTGGGAGGCTAATTTATGCAGTAAGATATAAGCTTGAGTCCAAGTTCAGTTCATTGCTGGGATTCGGAAATATTCAGGAATGTCTAACAAGTTGGTAAAATAGGTGACATCTAGTCATTCATATTCTTTGATTTTCACAAGGGTAGGTTTTTGTGAAGAAAAAAAGGAAGGAGAAGAACTGGAGCGGGCATTATGATGTCTGACTCGGATAAGGGTGCCATGGTGGACCCGCTGGGATGTCTGCTCAGCCCACTGGCCATTCCCCTTCTTTGAATTTACTCCCATTTCCTAGAGGCCGATGTCCTGCAGATGTTTTTGTATTATATAATCCCTTTGCACCCAGATTAGACATCCTACTTAAGATGGGTAATTTTGATTTGGATTGAAGAAATTCCAGGACAGTCAGGGAGTCTCTCTATGGGACTAAATCTTATAAACTGTTGCACTGTAGTCACAGCAATATAATCTGCCATGTACAAGGTAAGCAGAAAAAGCTGGGCAGCAGAGGGAAGAAGAAGAGTAAAGTAGATACAACAGAAACCTGAGGTCGTAAGTGGTACATCCATGGTGACAAAGGGTAACCTAGAGAGGAGAAAGGTGATTTTTACTTAATGCGAAACCACCCTTGGCCTAGAAATCAATACTCTAACGGAGTATACGGTGCGTGGAGGCAGCGTTCAAGGACACTTGGAAGTGACTTTGAGGGTCAAATTAGTAGATGCCTAAAGGAAAATGGTGCTGACAGATTGACTAATGAATATCAACTGGAGATCTCAAAACATAACTATGTAAGTTCTGCATCCATGAGATCAAAACAGCTGTGAGCCCCTGACTTTAGCTAACGAGTACTGAAGAGATCCCTTTAGTACTCTTGATTGCTTAGGCTTAAGGAAGCTTGCAATCACATAAGAGCAAGGGGCTGTATTTCCAGAGCAATTGTTTGCAAATAGTAACAAAGGATACAGTACAGTGATTGTTTTTCATCCATATGTACTTGTGTTCTAGAATAAGTGTCACTCAGTGGCCAGGTAGCTTTGGATAAAGCAGTTACCTTCTCAGTATCTCATTTGCTCGTTTGTAAAATGAGGCATCTGGAAAAAATGAGTCATGTGATGTTTCTGGGTTTGAAACCCGTATTTCTGTGAAGCTACTGATGTCTTACATTTGTTCTCCTCCTCCTTCAAAGCTATTCACAAACAATATTTTGTGGTAGCTAATTAATTCATTTATTCTGTTTTTTCCCTATGGTTAGAATTTTTTGTTTCTACGTATTTTATTAGAAATCAACATTTGTTACAATCTTTCTTATAAGCTGAAGTGCAAATGGGCAACTTTTTTGAAACAGAATTTCAAATGAATAAGTTTTTTACTATGGATTTTTTTTTTTAAAAGTAGTGTTCTGAAATGAATCTTTCCCCTATGAGGTACAGGACCCAAAAGCTATTAATATTATAAACATGCCTCTGGTACATGTCAGTGGCTCAGCATCGAAAAGAAGTAATTTAGCTGTTGTTGAAAGTCTGATTTGTGTTTGCTGAAGTATTCCAGGAGCCCCTGGTATAGAAACCTTCCTAAACCCCTGACCAGCAGAAGTGCACCAACAGAGGCCTAGAAAATGAAAGGCTGGTGAGAGCAGTGGGAGAAAGAGGATAATAAACGCACCCAAATCTTTGACAGGCAATGCAACATTATGCCCTTCGTAAATCTGAGCTTGGCAGAGGAGTCAAAAGGAAAAAAAAAAGCGGAAGCTCAAGAATGCAGAACAAAAGATTTCCACTGGAGAAATAAAATGAATGAGAAATGGTGTAAAAGGCTATCCTACACGAATTAACAGGATGGTTTAGGACTAGGTTTAGGAATACCTTGATGGAGGCAAGTGTGTTTGGGACTATCTCCATTTTGCTCTAAAAACTAGAAGACTTCTTTTCAGTGACATAATTTGTGTGTGTGTTAAAGCGCCATCCCGAAGGCATGTGTGTGTGGCTTGAAAATGAATTGTGAACTCACCACCTTTACTGTAGAATTAGAGTTCTTCCATACTTTGAATTATGCTTTTTGCTGGAGTTACAATGTCTGTGGATTCTATAGAAACATATAGATGTAATAACAGTTGAAGATCTAGGTGCATTGGGTTAGTAGGTGGTGGAGGGAAGGGAGACAGAGAAAGGAAAGAGAAGGGGAAAGAAGGACAATGTAGAATGCCAGAAAGGTATCAGGAACTCTGCTGGAAACATTTATAACTGTGATTTAATTTTTTTTTTTTTTACCATTACACAGATTACATTGAATGCTGAAAATCATGTTGAATAAACACCCCTTTTTTGGGAGAAAAGTGAAGGTTTTTAAACAATGTTACTGAGTGTCGGGGAGACAATATTGAATATTGGCGAAGGGCATGGGCATAGGAGTCTGAAAGGCGTGGGTTTGACCCTGAGATGATACACTTGCTGGTTGTTCTAAGCATCAGTTTCCTTATTGCCAAAGCGACCCCATCCTCAGAGCTGCAGTGCTGACTAGTGATATTTAAGTTTCCTTAGACTGGCTGGTCCCAGAGTAAGCCTTCTTTCCTGGTTATCTCATTTAATCCTCACAACTAACATCCGAGGTAGGGATTGTTATGCTCATTTTGTAGATGAGGCACCCGATGGGCAGAAAGGTTGAGTTCTTTGCCAAAAGTCACAGCTGGACAGAGGCAGCAAACCCAGGTTTTATGACTCCAAGTCTAGAGCACTTTGACTTACCTGGGGTTTCACCGCAGGAGTTGGAGCAAAGCGGGCAGATGAAACAGGCATGCTTGCCACTGCCCTTTCTTCACCGCCCCTTCTAAGGCCCAAGTGTCCTCTTGGAGCTGGAAGTACCATGACAGTACTGACTGCTCCTATTACTAGTGGCCCTTGAGTGAGGGCTTCCACTTCTTCCTTCTCCATTCAAACTGACCTGTGAGTCAGTCCCTGGGTGGATGCTGTCCATCATGGCACACTTAGGGTGGGATTTTATGCCGTGACTATCCTACGATAATAGCCTCATCTCAGGCTATTGCCAGGATTCAAAATAAATTCAGAAGTCCTGGAAACTCCCAAGCTTTGTATCCTCATAATACATCCTCATTCTACATGTGCAGAGTCATTTTTCCATCCACACAGTCACCAAGAAGGATGGTTAACTGACACAGTATTTGCTGCTGCTGTTGTCAGCTTGCAGCTTGGGGCCTTGGGAAGCAGGTCTTTGGACCAGGCTGGACTCTTGTCTATAACTGTGTTTTCCAGGACTGGGTTTTTCAGGGGGGTTTTCTTCTCCTCCATCAGTTAGTTTTTATTATCTCATATAAACTCATTAAGGTAATAGTAAAATATAAAAGGCCATCATCTTGATGTTAAGTACTTTATAGAGTTCCCAAAGGAAGGTCACAGAGGGTCAGGGAAGAATAGTTTCCAACTATGTATGGCTGCCTGTTGCTCTCTTTCAACTAGTTCTTGACCTATAGGACTGATTCAAGTCAATCACAGTCAGGAAATGGTAACTGTTTTTGTTTATATTAGATATTACAGCAACTTAGAATGCTATTAGACTAAGGGAAATCTAAGGCAGAGAATGCTATTAGACTAAGGGAAATCTAAGGCATCAATAAAGAATGATTTTGAATTCTCTTTCTTGCCTTCCAAACCTCCCAACAGAATAAACAAAATGTTAACAGGCCCCTCATTAAAACCATAACTTAAAACATAAGACTTATAGTCTGGTTTTAGATCCAGTCATAAGTAACTGTGTATTCTTAGACAAGTCACTTAACTACTTAGTATTATTTTTAATAAAATGAAAAGACTGTAATATGTGGAAATTTTACACCCATAAGATATTTCTTTTAGGTATAACTATAAGCTCCCGGGGCCACTCTTTTAGAAAGATTTCGATTTTAATTATCATTATGGAAGATGAGTAGACTTGGCTGCTGGTGCAACTTCTGTTCTTTAGTGAAGTTTCAGGTCTCTGCAAGTGGAGGGGCCACTCTGCAAGTGGAGGGCTCCACAGCAGAGAAGGAATGGAAAGTGGGTCCCTCTGACCAAGAGACACCTGCCCCTACCGGCAGCCCGGGAGATGCCCCTTAAACTAATGGGCACCAGACTACCTAAGAATTTAGATACATCTAGCCACAATCATAGCTTAATAAAAAGAGATTCATAACTGGAGAGTTTTACTGCCTGTCCTGACAATAATTTGAAGTATTACTTTAGACAAGCTACTCACCTGGCTAATTTTATGTTTTCCTCCTTGGCCAAAAGGGAAGAATCTTATTGATTCTAATCATTTAATCAGATTATTGTGAGGATCACTCCTTCCCTAGCACTGTTCCCAGATATAAAGATATCGTCAGCATTGGTAGGGTTTGCAATGGCAGATCTCATTTGTTCAGAATAGATATGTCACTCACTGGACCACCTGTGTGATTAATTTTAAAGGACAACTCTTAACATTCCACTTTGATACTCAAAAACCTTCTATAGCTCCCACTGCTGAAAGACGTGAGGTTTCATAACGATGTGATAGAGACCATTTAGATTTGACATCTATCAGCTCAGCAGTCCGCACGTCCTTTGTACTCTCTTTTCTCCACTCCTGTTTCTTTAGGCACTTCCATGAGAGGCTGTCCAACCATCTGACACATCAGCCTGGGCCTCTGATCTATTTCTATTGCCTTTCCACAGCTGTTCCCCACTGAAAAGCTGCCCACCTGACGTTGGTGCAGCCTCTGCCTCCAACTGTCAACAGATCCTTTTTTGGGCCTCCGTTTCCATTGCTTGCAACTCTGCTGCTCGGCCCACGGGACCACCGGGCACCCTGATTGCACTTCCTGTGCGGGCTGCTGTCACAGTACTGAAGTCCTGGGCTGCCATCCAAAGTCCTCAACAGTCTGACCCCAATCTGCTCCAGCCATGTCGCCTCTCTCTTCCCAGGGGAACTTTGTCCTCAGGCCAAAATGTGTTTCTTAACTTGAGACATCCTTTATAGATCCTGCTTAGAATAACCTCTGCCCTCCCTTCCCTTTCACACCTTTCTAAACCTTGCTATCTTTCAAGGATTAATCAAAACCTTGCCTGCTCCGAGAAGCCTTCCCTTATGACCTCAGTGAAACTCAGTAGCCTAGTTTTCTCTCGACAGCAGTAAATTTTATTCTTTGCATTCTCCTTCTGACACTGAAATGCTGTCAGAGCTGACTCTGAAAGGCAGGACTTCAGTCCTACCACAGACTTTGTAAATCCTACCATTCAGATGAGCTTTTAAACTAATTTTTCTGAAAGTCCAACTAAAATATGTATTACTTACATATTACTTGGGGCAAAAGTTCAGAGAACAGCAAAAAGACAGAATAATTTTGTTTTAGCTGTTGATTTTTTTATGAGATCTAGAGGTGATGAAATGAAAATCACAATCTATTTCCATATTGTTGACAACACCGTTTTACCAACTACTTCAAAAGATTCTTCAAAACCCTAAGCAAAGAGAGCTGGAAAGAAAGCAAAGGCAACAACAGCAGCAAATGATGGTTGTGTTTCTGCTTCCCCTTTAAACACCTAGGGGACCACCACTGGTACTGGTTGCTCAATTACTCCTTTCCAGGGATTTGTCAAATAAATCCCTCCTCTTTAATCTGGGGGGCCTATGTGGCCACTCTGACTAACAGAAGACATCAGAAGTAACACTGTTCCCCTTGCTAGGCCAATGCTTTAAGAGACTGGCAGCTTCCGTTTCCAGTCTTTTGCAACTTTCATACCTGGAATTGGTCCACCTTACTGTAAAGAAGCCCATGCAGTCCTATGGAGAGATCACCCACATGGAGAGGAACAAAGGACCCTGGCTGAGAGCTTCAGTGGAGTCCCCAGGTGACAAGCAGAACAAACTTGCTTCCCTGTGGATAAGCCATCCAGAAGCCCAAGCTCCAACACTGCTCAAGCCACTCCAGCTGATAACCAGAGATGAGCTGGTCCTATAGAACCCTGCCCAAATTACGTGTTTCTTATCAAAATGAATAATTGTTGTTTTAAGTCTCTAAATGTTGGATGGTTTGTTAGACCATTATAAACAAACAAATATGGCTAGGATTTGCTCCTGTCTTTCTGGTTGAAATCAGAGTTGGTGGAGTTGACTTGACAAACTTCACGGTTTTATGTTGCGCAAAAAGATCTACCAAAAATGTGGATGTTCTCATATCCAAGGTTTTTGTAAAAAAAAAATATATATATATATATATATATATATATATACAAACAAAACCAAAAGCATAAGCTCAACTTCTTGGTGAAACGATGACAAAATAGCACTGCTTTAATTTCTCACATACAGTCTGCAAGTTGGAAACAGTACATGAATGTCGTTAAATGATGTCCAATCTAGATTTTCACCTCCCCTGTCATGACAGCACATGATACGGTAACCATTAGAAATGGGGTCTCAGGAGCTCAATTCTTTGGTTGGAGAGGAAGTTGGATGCTAACAATATTTCTGTTCCTTCAGGTTCTGGTAGGAGATAGAAGGATTTGGTGGAATCTTACATTCATCAAATAGTGAGAATTGATTATGTGTCAAGCACCACACTGAGCCTGGGGGGTAGAGTAATGACAGAGAAGATAGTTAAAAAAAACTACATACCAAATAACTGTATACATAAGTTTCACTAAGTGCCATGGAGGAAAAGTACAGAGTATATCAGAGGATATATTAGCAGAATCTAATCTGAACTTGGCAGTAAAAGGCATCCTCCCTGGGACGTAGCATGGACTGAGATTTAAAAGGCGAGTAGGAATTAGCCAGGTGGAAATGGGATGGGCCATCTTCTAGGGAGAAAGCAGCCCCTGTGAGGTGCTGGGGTGGGGAGGATGTGGGTCCTGGGGTAGCAGATGGAAGCAGTCTGGCTACAGCAGAACAACTAAAGCTGGGTGTGATGGGGGATGAGGCTGCACAGGATATCAGTGGCTGCATCATGCAGGTCTTTTAGGCCATGATAATAATTTTAAATTTTAATCCTAAAAGTGATGTGACACCCATGTCTAGTTTTAAGAAGCAAAATGGTCGTATTGATGTTTTTTAAAGATAAGTTCCAAGAAGAAAGGTTTGGGTATAATGAAAAATTGAGCTAGATGCATTCTTTACGAAAGGAGGGTTTAACAGGAGAGGAAGTTGGGGCTATGTTGATACCTGACATTCCCCATCAAACGCATCTGCCCAGAACGACCTTCACCACAGCTTACTCCCAGGAGCATTCCTGCTGTAAAGTGCCAAGTGACTCTGTGTCCAAGATAATTAAAACTCCTCTGGAGGCAGCAGACTGCTGCAGCTAACCCAGGATTCATTCTGGTTCTTGAGGAGGGAAGAAGAGTGTGACAGAGCATGGAAAAAACAGATTGTGACTTGGCCTTCTCATTCACGTGATGCTGGGCAAGTAGCAGAAACCCTCTTACCCACCAGTAGAGAAATAGAACTGATTATTCCGTAGGTGGCATTTTCTTTTTCAGGATCACACTAATCAATGTCCTGCTGTGGTGGTGAGAGACACTAGATTGCTGAAACAGCTGCCTTTCAGAGGACAGAAAACTGAGCCCTGCACTCAGGGCCATAAATAACTGAGGGTTATTTTCCCTGGGGACTGAGTTGTTAGTCCCAGTGTTCCCACCAAATGCTAACTTAGTGATTACTAAGTTGGATAATTCCATTACTAAGAATGGAATTATCCAAATTGTAATTTCAGAAGAAAAGCTTTGGTTCAGCCAGAGCAAAAAATGTATTTTAAGAAGCACAAGTTTATACCTGAATTAGGACTTTTGACTGAACATGTCTGAATGCACAAAACCTAAGAAAAAATATCTTCCTTTAATTGTTCATCTCTTTTGTAGTCACATATGCCTAACTTCAAATGTTTTGTTGTTATTAAAACCAGAACAGGTTCATAATTATTACTGACCTATAGTTGGCATTATTGAATAATAACCGTGTCTAAAACTGTACTAGCGATCAACACTCTCACACTGGTAGCTTTTTAAGAATTAACCTTAATCGTTTCAACTTTCTAATGAAATTATTTCAGTGTCACCTCTATGCTGGGTACATGGGACATATGTGGGGATTCTATGTGCACATAAAAGGATTGTTTCTTCTACAGCCATGAGGTATTCTGTCTTCTGGTGGCCTTTGACATAAATAATTCTAAATTTGCTATTATCAGAAGTGTGTAATATTGTCCACTTTCAGATCTCCGATAGATGCTTGTCCACAGGAATAGGTGAACAATAACTCTCTACTTTCCATGCATACATTACAGAGACACAAAGGCAAACCTTAGGCTCCTTTAATATTGCTCTGCACTTTAAATTGACCTTATAGTCATAGCGTGATGCATAGGGCCTAGCACTTAGAATCTGGAATTCCTAAGAGCTTTTCCCAATATCTTTCTTTCATCTTTTCATATCCAGTTCATTTGAGATTTCCCAGCCTTACTATTGCTCTCACCACCTCTCACTTGCCATATGAAAAAGACATTTCACTGATGCTCCTGCTTCCCTGTTCAATCACATGAAGTATTCACCACAAATTGGAGTTGTTGATTGTTCCCTGCTGCCTTTTATACCTGTTTCAAACACTGCAACCCAACCTTCAAGGCCCCAATTAATGGATCCCACTGAACCATCTTCCACGGATAGTCAAAAGAACTCTTGTTTTTTCATCAGTCTGGTTTTCCCATTGCATCTGCCCCTCAGATTCCCGAGACATACGTATAGCTCATATTCATTTCAGCTGCATGAATTCATTAATGGTATTTTCATCCATGCAATGCTTTCTTTTCCTTTATTTCACTATTTCAAATCTTGAACTTACGTTCATGTCTTGCTAAAGGCCTACGTGCTGTATGAAAGCTTATCAGATGTGTTGAACCCACGTAGGTAACGTGGGGCTACCCACTGAAGGGAAACATTTGTGCTGCCTGCGGAGGGGGATATCAAAGAGAAAGAAGCCAATTCCTATCATAGATTTAGGGAAAGTCTCAATAACCGGATGCTGCCCCAGGAGTGAGGCATGAGGCTGCACAGAGGGGTGTTGTTTGGAAGTTTGCCTGGAGCTCAGTGAGGGTCCTATGCCATGAGGCCAGGTGATTCTTTCCTCACCCCAGGAGGATAGTGGGGATTCTGTAGAAAAGGTGAGCTACTGAGGCTCTGAACCAGGGACAGATACCTAGCACATTAAAGGCAAAGAAGAGGCATAATTCTGGAAATAAGAGAATTAAATGAAATTCTACAAAATGAAATAAAATTCTTCAGCAACATTGCATCCTTCAGTTTTAAGAATTTTGTGAACCAGGAGAAACCAAATAATCCTAGAGAAAAAAAGAAAAAAAATTCTACTGACATTTGGAGAATCCTCTGATGAAACGGCCAGATTTCTACCCAGTCCGTCTACAGTGAAATCTACCAGTGGCAAAGACCTACCCAAGCACATAGGATTCCTGATCAGCATTTGACTAATTTTAAGAAAGTCCTTCCTTGAAAGGCAGAGATGAAAACCACCTGAGAGAGGAAAAGGAATGTGTAGGAAACAAAGGTCATGTTAAGAATATAGGGAAACATCAGAACTATGATCAGTTTCCTTGGAGAAAAAAGAAAGTATTATGAATACTTCTATTGAATAATACAATGCTAGTAAAAAAAGAAACGAGCAAATCACAAGAAAAAATAACTTTTCAAAAACAAAAATTTGATACCCGATATTAAAAATTGCATATAATTTGGAATATAATACTAAAAATATATTTCAGAAAGTAAAAACAAAAACAGAGATTGAAAATAGAAGAGTCCAAATACCTGATTTTAAAGGATCAATGTGAGATGCTAAACATCCAAATAATAGGAGTTCCAGAAAAAAAGAGAATATAGGAAATCTAATAATGATGATAATAAAATAAAAAATATTTCTGTATTAAAAGGCACAAGTTTCCATCTTGAATGAGCCCTCTGAGGGCCCAGCACCGTAAGTGAGAAGTGACATATACCAAGTCACATTATGATGACATTTCATTAATGGAGAAAAAAGAGAATATCTTAAAGCTTCCAAAGAGAATAAAAATATGTCCTAGAGAAAGTATCAAGAATTAAAATGACGTCAGACTTCTCAGAGGCAACACTAGAAGCTACAACACGTTAGATCAAATGCTTCAAAATTTTGAAAGAAAATTAATCTAATATAGAATTCTATAATTAACCAAGTTATCAATCAGATGTGAAGCTGAAGAAATAAACTTTAAAATATTATTGGTCTTACAAGATGAATAAGTTCTAGATATCTGCTATAAAACATAATGCCTAATTAACAGTGGTATGCATTTAAAAATTGTCAAGAGTAGATCTCATGTTAAGTGTTCTTACCACAAAATAAATAAATAAATAAAGCAAAGGGATACCAGGAAACTTTCAGAGGTCGTGGATATGTTTATTATTTTGATATCATAGGTACATGGATATGTGCAAACTCATCAAATTATATGCATTAAATATTTATAGTTTTTTGTATATCAATTATACCTCAATGAAGCTTTAAAAAAAACTAGAAAAGAACACAGTTGGCCTTTGAACAACTAAGGGT
Organism: Indri indri; assembly: GCA_004363605.1. Lineage (NCBI taxonomy): Eukaryota > Metazoa > Chordata > Mammalia > Primates > Indriidae > Indri > Indri indri. Next base: position 73,295 of record RJWJ010003625.1, read on the forward strand.
TAGTGGCATTGGCCCCCTTGCACAGTTGAAAATGCATAGCTTTTGACTCCCCTAAAACGTAACTACTATTAGCCTACTGTTGACTAGAAGCCTTACCCATAACATGCACAGTAGATTAACACATTTTGTATGTTATATGTAATATACTGTATTCTTAGCATAAAGTAAGTTAGAGAAAAGAAAATATTAAGAAAATCATGAGGAAGATAAAATGCATTTACAGTACTGTGCTGCTTTTATCAATACCATAAGTTTACGTCACGTGTTTACAAGATGAATTGTCTGTCTGAAATGCTGGGCAAGAGCAGCAGCAGACCTCAACTCACAGTAGATATCAAACAACTCAACTTTTTCCTGTAATGTCATGACTTTCCTCTGCTTCTTGGGAGCACTGCTAACATCACTAGTGGCACTTTGTATGGGTTTCATGGTGTTATTCAAGGTTTACAGTATTGCACTAAACACGATGACTAATACTCGAGAACCATGAGAGATCACTTTTTGTGACACTATGCAATTTACTGAAGAGATGAACTGCTCATAAGGAGATGATTAGTGTCACAAGGAATTTTGAGCAGATACTTGCAACACTTGAGCTCACCACGATAGCAACAGGAGGTGGCTACAAAATTATTACAGTAGTACAGTAGGTACTACAGTTAATTTCATGCAGTTATGACTTAGTACTGCATCTTTACATTTGTTTACATTTCTCTCTACTGTGAATGGTGCCATAGTATGGTCTGTGTGTGTGTAAGTTTTAATAAATTTTAACTTTTTATAATATATTTGTGTATATTTACAGTAGTAAATGATAAAATAGACTAGTATCTAAAATATATCTAATATATTTTATGCATTCACAGTATACCTAATTTTTCCTAATTTTTTTTATATTTTAGGCTACATGGTTCATCTGTGAATTTTTTTCAAATTGTCACAAATCTCCAAAAATTTTTCTGATGTATTTATTGAAAAAAATCTGTGTATAATTGGGCCTGTGCAGTTCAAACTTTTGTTGTTCAAGGGTCAACTATATTGACCATAAATGGCTGTATTTTCAAATGTTCTTTTTAAAAAATAACCCAACTTTTCATGTACCTTTTCTTATGAGTAGCTATTAGAATATTTGTTCCCTTTAAAAATTGAGTTATTGTTTTTTTTTTTTTTTTAAACTACTCAGCTGTAGGGGTTTCCTATGTATTTTGGAAGTTAACCACATATCACATATATGGTTTACAAATATTTTCTTCCACTCTGTAGGTTGCCTTTTAACTCTGTTCATTGGTTCCTTTGCTGTGCAGAAGCTTTTTAGTTTCGTATAGTCCCACTTGTTTGTTTTTGTTTTTGTCCCCTGTGTTTTTAGTGTCATATCCATAAAATCACTGTCAAGACCAATGTTGTGAAGCTTTTCTCTTATGCTTTCTTCAAGGAGTTTTATAGTTTCAGGTTTTATGTTTAAGTCTTTTATCCATTTTTAGTTGATTTTTGTATATGGTGTAAGATAAGGGTCCAATTTTATTCTTTCCATGTGCATTCTTTTATATGTGCATTCTTTTGCAGTTTTCTCAACATCGTTTGTTGAAGAGACTATCTTCTCCACATTGTGCATCCTTGGTGCCCTTGCCAAAGATCAGCTGACCATACATGCATGGGCTTATTTTTGGGCTTTCCAGTCTGTATGTCTTGGTCTATATGTCTGTCTTTATGCCAGTGCCATACTATTTTGGTTACTGTAATTTCGTAACGTATTTTGAAATCAGGAAGTGTAATGCCTCTTAAAAGCTACAGACATGAATAGACATTTATCCAAAGGAGACATACAAATGGCCCACAGGTATGTGAGAAGATACTAACATCACTAATCATCGGGGAAAGGTAAATCAAAACCACAGTGAGATATTACCTGATACCTGTCAGAATGGCTATTGTCAAAAAACCAAAAGAAAACAAGTGTTGGTGATGATGTGGAGAAATTTGAACTATTGCATATTGTCAATGGGAATGCAAAATGGTGCAGCTCCTGCTGTAGAAAACAGTATGGAGATTTCTCAAAAAATTAAAAGTAGAACTACCATATGGTCCAGCAGTTCTGCTTCTGGCATTTCTCCAAAAGCATTGAAATCAGGATCTCAAAGGAATATTAGCACTCTTATGTTCATTGCCTCACTACTCACAATAGTCAACATGTAAAAACAACCTAAATGTCTATCGACAGAAGACCGGATAAAGAAAATGTGGCCTATACATACAGCAGAATGCTCTTCAGCCTTAAAAAAAGAAGGAAATTTTGCCATATTCAACAATATGGATAAGCCTTTGAGAACATTATGCTAAGTGAAATAAGCAGTCACAGAAAGACAAATACTGTGCTATATATGATATCTAAAATAATCAAATTCATAGAATCAAAGTAGTTGCCAAGGGGTGGGAAACAGGAAGTTGCTAATCAAAGGGCATAAAGTTTCAGTCAAACAAGATGAATAAACTCTAGATCTGCTGCATGACATCGTACCCATAGTCAACAATAATGCATAGTATGTGTAAAAATTTGTTAAGAGTATAAATGTAATGTTAAGTGTTCTTTGCACAATAAAATAAAATGATATAAAATTAAATTAAGTTGAAGAAGTTTTGCTCCAACAAAATAAGGAAATAAAACAAAATGAGAGAAAAACAGATCCAAGAAATGTAGAATAGTGTTACAGAACAGCAGCTCCAGCAGGCATGCATTGCAACCAGACCGAATTAATAACATTACCTAGGAAGATCTTAAATTCAAAGACCAATATGCATTTGGATTTATTTTTTAAAGCTAAAATACCTACAAATAGAAACAGCTTCTGTTTTTATTGCTCTAACTTAGTATGGGTCTATGCATTCACCATGAACATATCCATAGATAAAATGTGGCAAATGACAAACTTTAAACATTAAACAAAAAGCAAACAAAATAGGTTGGTGATGCTACACACCAATTTAAGCTTTTGTTTTACAAAGGTAAGTTTTTTTCCCCCATTCAACAGAGTTGTTGTTTGTTGGTTTTCCCTAAAAGGTTTGCCTGCCTATGTAAGATCATTCCACAACTGTAAGCCCATAGTTAATGGTGTGACATGATCACCTGCTTACATTGTCCCTCTACTGAGGTCCTATCTCTGACTTTCCTCCTATTATTAGAGTCTATGGATTTTTCCCTCTGTTAACAGCTGCCCTTTGCAATTCCTCCAAGACTGGGAAAGCTGTCTGTAATTCCAACAATTTACCCATCCTAGGAGTGTGTCTTTTATCAGAACCAGACTATTCCCTCCTATCCTCTTCTACCTCACAAAGACAGATCCTTCCCAAAATTGGTACTACTACTTAAAGTTTCATCATTTCAAGAGTTCCTCTGGCTGTTATTCCCAAAACTCTTGAGAAAGCGGAGTTGCAAGAATGATTAGAAACCTTGTCAATAGAAATTACATCTGTTTCTTTTTAATCTCTCGATCAGTGAAAAAACAAACAAATAATGCAATGCACCATGGGTTTGGCTGTCTCCAAGAGGACTTAATGTGGGCAGATCTGATTACCTTAAAAATCATCCTTGTCTTTATCTTTTAGTGAGTTTGTCATGTTGATCAATCAGATGAATTTAGCCAAGGCTGAAGCAACAACTTGATTTCATTTTGTTATACTGTCAGTTTAGGGGTGTCTTTACTTTTTAGATAAATCAAGTTTAGTATGGTTTAGTTAAATTTAAATTTAAGGTCATTTTTACCTGTTTATGTGCCAATAGGTAGGTATTTATAGGCTCTTCCTGGATGGAGAGATTTTAAATGATATTAGCCATTAGTGCTATAATTAATTTCCTATTGATAAATTCAATGGAATCTTCTTTCTTGGCAGAAAATTAAGTAAAAAATACCTTTTGGAATTTCAATGCTATATGGCTCAATATAATACATGTTAATATTATTTTGAAGAGTTATTGTATTCATTGGTTAAGAACTAAATATATAACATTAAGAAAATCACATAACTTTTCTAGATATCAACTTTCTTATTAGTTAAATGAATGAGTTGGGCAAAATTGTCCCTAAGACCAGTTTCTAGAAATACACAATTTTACAATTACTATTCTCGTGATAAAAAATTATCAAACAAAACAAAGAAATAAAGGTTAGGAAATCTTCCTTGAAAAGTGAATATAAGTGACTGGCCTCAAATTCATAATCTAGCTAAAAATGACTTTTTGATGCTTCCTCAGGTGATGCTTGAGGAAGTTATTATAATTAAGAAAGGAATGTGAGATGAAAGGAATCTAGTTCCAAATTGTTGTTTTTCTTTAGTGTATCGTTATAAGTTTTTAATCTTATAGTTCTTATTAATATAACATTAGGCTCGTATTTATATAGTAATTTAGTTTCCTAACCCTCATCCATTATTTAATAACAAGAACTATCACATATAGGGGAGTTATTATGAGCTTTCTAAGAACATTTTAAAATTTAATTTTCACGGTATCCATTTGAGGTTAGTATTATCACAAATGTACTGAGCAGTCAACGGAGGCATAATGAGCTTAGATAATGTTTCAAGATCACAAAATTAAAAATGACAGGGTTTTAACCTGAGCCTTCATACTCCAAAGCCATTCTTTTTTATTTATTTATTTTTTATTTATTTATTTATTTATTCATTTATTCATTTATTTATTTTGAGATAGAATCACACTCTCTCACCCAGGCTAGAGCACAGTGGCATCATCATAGCTCATTCCAACCTCAAACCCCAGGGCTCAAGTGATCCTTCTGCCTCAGCCTCCTGAGTAGCTGGGACTGCAGGCCCATGCCACTGGCTAATGTTTTCTATTTTTAGTAGAGATGGGGTCTCGCTCTTGCTCAGGCTGGTCTCAAACTTCTGAGCTCAAGCAATCCTCCCGACTCTGACTCTCGGAGTGCTAGGATTACAGGTATGAGCCACTGCACCTGGCCCAAAGCCATCCCCTTAACCACGCTGTTACCTTACTTAGATTCCTTCATAAACGTTTTAGTAAATGGGCTACAACTTTCTCCATTTTCTGGTCACTCTGTGTTATGGACTGAATGTTGTGTCCCCACCAGATTTATATGTTGAACCCTAACCACCTATCATTGTGATATTAGGAGGTGGGGCCTTTGGGAGATGATTAGGATTAGATGAGGTCAGGAAGGCAGAGCCTGCATGAATGGGATTAGTCCCTTTATAAGGGTCTCAAGAGTGCTTGCTTTTCTCTGCTCTCCATCAGGTGAGGATACAATAAGAAGCCCAGGTCTGCCATTAGGAAGAAGGTCCTCACCAGAAGCTGACCATGCTGGCACCCTGATCTCAGACTTCCAGCCTACAGATTGTGAGAAATAAATTTCTGTTGTTTATAAGTCTACTGGTCTCTGGTAATTTGTTATAGTAGTTGGAACTGACTAAGACATTGTATAAGATATTGGCAAACCCTCTTTTTTTCTCTTCCGAGCAAGATTCTCACCATTGCAAAAAATAAGTGGTCTGCCATTTATACACAAAGAAAGTGTTAACCGTAGAAGAATGATGTTTCTTTGCCATTAATGTGAATCCAAGATCTTGTGAAAAAAATCAGAAAATTGAAACAAAAGACTCTCTTGTCATTGTCCATTTGAAGGTTGTTGTTTCACGGACTACACGAAACTACTTTATCAGGTGCAGACACAAAGTCAACAGTGAGTTAGGATGAGTAAGTTTTCAGGAGGAATAGATCACTTCTCTACTTAAACCATTAAAGCAATGCAATATCTAGCTCCAAAAGAAAAGATGTTATCTCATAGCCCGTTGACAAATTTTGTTTGTACCATTCAAGTGAAAACGGTAAAATTACTTTTTGTGTAATTTACATGTTATTGGTTTAATCATGTCCTTCCAAAACGATATGTTAGAATCCTAGGCCCCAATACCTTGGAATGTGACTTTATTTGGAGATAGAGTCTTTGCAGATGTAATCAAATCAACCAGCCATTTGGGTGGGCTCTAATCCAATATGACTGGAGTGCTTATATAATGGAGGATTTAGACACAGACACAGACACACATAGAAGATGATGTGAAAAGAGAGGAAGAAGATGTCCATTTATAAGCCAGAGTCAGACCTGGAACAAATCCTTCCCTCATAGCCCTCAGAAGGAAACACCACCTTGATTTCAGATGTCTAGACCCCAGAACTGCAATACATTTCTGTTGTTAATGTCACCTAGTCTGGTGTACTTTGGCACAGTAGCCCTAGAAAACTAGCATCACATTTTTAAGCCATATAAGCAGTGTGATAAGAATTTTGAGACATAATATCCATGTTTTTCTTACTCTACCATTTTTTAGAAGTATCAGACTCTTCAATTTGCTCACAAATAGATATTAGTCCCATGTGCTTTGAAGCCTTTCCTCTTGTTTCTTTGTATGCTCTCACTGTCCATCTGGCATGCCCTCCTTGAAGTGCTTGTTCTGTGAATCCTGCTCTTGACTGCTCTCGTTTCACTGTTGAAGACCAAGATGGGGACCAAGGAAAGAGGGAAATGAGGACCAAGGAAAGAGGGATTAGGACAGGCCATTGAGGGTAGAAGAATGCTCAAGACTTCGATGTGGTCCAGCACAGTTCATGAGGATACCACAATGGGGTTTGGACCCAATTATCCACTGGACATATTTTCCTTGGTGATTTTAGAGGTACTAGATAGCTGGTCTTAGACTCTGAGACCCTAACCTTGGTCATACTAGTTACAAACACTGTGTTATGAAATTAAGAATTAAATGGTATTATGTATTTGAAAAATCTTAATTATTATGCATATTGACATAAAACATCTTGCATCTAACATATATTAATTGCTTAGTATATAGCCATGAATAATTAAATATTTAATAAATAGGTTTTGAAAAGCTAATGTACTTATTTATATATTCATTTAGCAAATATTTGCTTATTGAAGGCATCCTGTGTTCCAGGTATTTAAGTCATTTGTAACAAGTCGTGATTGTTAAAGTTTTCTGCTATGGGTTTTGAGCAAGGCTTGTAATCTTCTGAGCCTTGTTTTTCCCATTTGTATGAAAGAGAATTGTACTAGATTTTCTGTAAAAGTCTCTACGGCTCTAAACTTCTATGACTTTTATAGTTCAATTTATTTCATATTTTAACGATTTTTTGTTTCTAGTGTTTGATATCTTTAACTTGCCAGAATCCATGACTCTGATTAAAAAGTTTAAATGTATGGCTGATGCTTTGATCTGCCATAAGGCTGCTCACAGACTTTGAATCAGTAAAGTTTTCTAGGTCATAGACTAAATTTGGAAAATGACAAGATTTTAAGTAGCTACTACTTTAAGATTTAGTACCATACTTTCCATTATCCTAAAATAGTCCTTCTTAACATTTACCTTCTACCTCTGAATATGTTATAAACAGTCCACTTACCTTTTCAAAATTAACAGCTATCATGAGTACATTAAAAGTGCACCATTGTGAAGTTTGTTTTATGTTTCTTTCCATTAAAATGTATTATTTTCAATATCTTGCTGTTTTACTTCTTTTCCCTGGTGTGGAACACAATTACCACAATATTCTTATGCCTCTGCTTTAAAGCCCTCCTTCCAGCTGAAAGCCACGCTATATCGTTAACTCCATGAGGTCCAATAACATTTTCCCAAACATGTTGTGACTGTCACAACTGGAAAGCAAGGCTTTTAGGGGAAAATGTGGAGTTGATATCCAGCACATTTCTTTATTTCTTTTATGCTTTCCTAATTTCGGATAATTATTGAGTTGAGGTTTATTAGCTAATTGTATACATGCTGTGGTATTCAAGTACATTCATTTATGTGGTTGACAATAACTAGAGTTTTCTTCAATATAGGTATTTTTTGTCAAATTTAGGAGGTGAAACTGTGCTCTAATTGTGGTACTTGGAAGCCTAGTGTGACTCTAATTAGAATTTAATCAGTTATACTATTAGGGAATTATTCCATGCACCTTGGGGAGTTAACATTAATTTTTCTGTACCAGGAATCATCCAATGGTAGCTGCACTGAGATGTCCACAAACCACGGGCATTGTTTTACCTGTAATGCTGGGAACAAAGTCAGGGGCAGGGACTTGAACCAAATAAACTTGAGTTCGGTTTCAGTATTGTGGTAACATTTGAACATTTCTAGTTCCGCTCCTATAAATAGTTTTAGAAAACATATAACTATTTTCAATTAAAAACAATTTGTTAGACACATACTTGGAAAACCTTAGGTTAGTTCAATTTATGAGTCACTAAATAATAGATTTTGAAAATTGAATTTGATTTTACTGCTACCTTCAGCCAAGCCTTGCAATATTTAAGGTGCCATTTGGTTTAAAGGCCCATATAAGAAGGTCTCTTTGGTAGAGATGAACATTTACAAGACAAGTTTAAAACTTGTTCATTAATTCTCCAAATTGTTTTTTGGCTCCATAATTGCCAGTGCTCTAACTGAGATTTCATATAAAGGCTGGTCATCTGGCAAAATATACCCCCCAGACAACGTCCTGGGAGCTGAGAAAAACCAGACACTCAGATGAAGTCCAGAGGTTCCAGCCAAGATCAAGTGAGAGAAAACAGAGATTCAGGGCATACAAGACACCCTGTGATTATTCTCCCCCCCCCTTTTTTTTTTAGCAGCTTTATTGAGGTATAATGGATATATAATAAATTGTACATATTTAAATCTTACAATTTGGTCATGAACCCATCCATTATTCCCACAGGGTTCCTCACGCCTGTCTGTAACTCTCTCCCTTCCAATTCTCTACTTGTCCTGTTCCTGAGCAACCACCAATTTGCTTTCTGCCATGATGGATTGAATTTTCTAATTTATATCGATGGGGTTCAGGACACACTATCCCAAAATATGACACCTTGGTATTGAAAAAACAGCAGAAGCAGGAAGGTCACTTTCAACTTCCCCTAACATTTTCTCCCCTGAAGCAGGCCATAAAACTCAGCTGATCTTTCCCTGAAGTAGGTCATAAAACCCTCATTCTAGTGGTGCCCTCCCTGTATCCTATATCTGGAAGAAAGGAACATCCTTATCCTTAAAGATACAGAGATGCCAAGAAGAAACTGAACAAACAGGCCTGGCTAACTTCCTCCCAGTTTATTACCATCAGATCATACCCCTTTGTGTAATCATACTTCTGCACACTGTGCACTCTTCATCAAACCAAGGCATAAAAAATACACAAGTTTCTCTATTTCTTTAGGTCTTCATTTCTGAAGGCTCCCATAATATCACATCAAACATATAGTAAATACAGTTGTCTGCATTTCTCTTGTTAATTTGTATTTTGTTATAGGGGCCTTAGCCATGAACTTTGCAATGGGTGAGGAAAAGATATGATTTTTTCTCCCCTGCGATATAAACGGAATCATACAGTATGTATTTTTGAGGGGGGGAGGGGTTCTGGCCTCTTTTCATTCAGAACGATTAGTTTGAGCTTCACTCATGTTATTGTGTGCATTAATAATCCATTGTCTATCACTTTCATTGCTGAGTCATATTCAACTCTATGGGTATACCATGAATGGTTTATCCATTCACCTATTGATGACAGCCAGAAACAAAATGAACACCTCAACCCAACAAGCACAAGGAAATGAATTCCGCAAATGACATGAATGAGCTTGATGTATTAATAGAATCTTGAGCCTTAGATGAGGCTGCACATGTCAACACCTTGATTTCAGTCTGGTGAGATCCCAAGCAGAGGACCCAGTTAACCTATACCCAGACTTCTGATCCATGGGAGTTGTAAGATAATAAATAAATTCGTGTGTTTTAAGCCTCTACATTTGTACTAATTTGTTGACACAGTAAAGGTCAAGAAATGCTCCCATGAGGAAGGGACGCATGAAGGAATAGAGTTGTCTAAGGTGATAATAGGACATAGGGAGTGGCCTACTCAAAGACCTGGTGGTAGAAGGGAACATAGAGCACTGAGGAACTGAAATTATGCCACTGGCTGGAGTGCAGCTGCTCAAGGAGAATGAGTTGAGATGGGGCTGGAGAGATTCTTTTGTTAGGAATTTTGAGACTCAGGAAGGGTTTTTAATGTGTATTTTAGGGTGGAGAAGAGGCTGGTGTGACTAACATGATCAAATGTTTTTTGTTGGAAAGATTATTCTCACTGCAATGTGGAAGATGAGCTTGGACAGGGCAACAATGAATGTGGAAACCAGTAAGAAATGCAACGTTGCAGTTCTGGAGAAAGAAGTGGGTGGTATAGACTTGGGTAGTAGCAGTGGAAGCTAGAAGTGAACAAATTTGAGAAATATTTAAAAAGAGCCTTGGGACAACCAACTACAAGGAGATATTGGCTAGAGAGTTGCATGTATTGATTCAAAGCTAAAAAGGTAAGTCTACACCGAAGAAAGACTCATTGATTTGTAGAAGGTAATTGAAATTGTAGGCATGTATGAAATAATCTAAGATATTGGAAAATTCAACACAGTGAATTCAACATTTAGTCTACAAGATAATCTTGCAAAGGAAACTTTTTGTAATTAGAGATATAATAGGTAAGAAAATGTGTTCAGGAAGCCAAAAGAAAAATATTTTGAAAAGAGAATTTTGAAATGGAAGGCATTGTTCACAGTAAAAATAAATGCTGGAAAGTCAAATAATATGAGGTTTGAAGATGCCAGTTATATTCTGAAGCTCTTAGAAAGCACTGCTTTGGTGATATAAAAAGGGTGGTAAGAAAATGGAAACACTGAGATATAG
>RJWJ010003626.1:8503-84220 GCA_004363605.1 Indri indri
TAGCTGGGACTACAGGCATGCGCCACCATGCCCGGCTAATTTTTTTCTATATATGTATTTTTAGCTGTCCAGTTAATTTCTTTGTATTTTTGGTAGAGACGGGGTCTCGCTCTTGCTCAGGCTGGTCTCGAACTCCTGAGCTCAGAACGATCCGCCCGCCTCGGCCTCCCAGAGTGCTAGGATTACAGGCGTGAGCCACTGCGCCCGGCCTATATTTTATTTTTTGAGAAATTGCCACATTGTTTTCCAAAGCAGCTGTACCATTTTACATTTCCACCAGCAATGCACAAGGACTCTAATTCCTCCATTTCCTCACCAACACTTTATATTAATATATATATTTTTACATATATGTATTTTTATATGCATAAAATGGCCATTCTAATGGTTGTGAAGTAGTATCTTATTGTGGTTTTAATTTGCATTTTTCCAATGATTAGTGATATTGAGCATCTTTTCATATGTTTACTGGAGAAATATTCTTTAGAGAAATGTTTATTCAAGTCCTGTACTTACTTTTTAATTGAGTTTCATTTTTTTTGTTGTTGTGGAGTTGTAGCTCTTTATATATTCTGGATGTTATTCCCTGATAAAATATATGATTTGCAAGCATTTTCTCCATTCTGTGGGTTGCCCTTTCATTCTCCTGATTGTATTCTTTGATGCACAAGAGTTTTTAATCTTGATGAAGTCTAATTTGTCTATTTCTTCTTTTTCAGTCTGTGCTTTTGGTGTCATATCTTAAAATCATTGCCAAATCCAACGTCATGAAGTTTTTTCTCCTATGTTTTCTTCTAAGAGTTTTATAGTTTTAGCTCTCATGTTTAGGTCTTTGATCCATTTTGAGTTAATTTGTATATATGATGTAAAGTAAGGACCCAACTTCATTCTTTTGCATGTGGAGTTATGGATTTTTAATAAATGTAATCATTTAGCAGTTCAGCCTCTGACATTAAAAGCTCACCCAGGAGAAAGTGCAGTGAGAATCTATTAATACCTGCCCTGATGTGCCACAGTAACACAGTGACCCAGAGCTACCTAGGAGCCAGTCTTCCCACTGCTCCCACTCGTGACTTCCTGAAGGCTGCTGTAGACTGGTACAAGAGCTGCTTTTTTTTTTTTTTTTCAAACATCTAGAGGCACCTGTTCTTTGAAGTGGGTGCCAGCTGCAGATGTAACACCCATCATCACATGACATCTGTTTTTAGTTAGTGGAAAATGCTGCAATGCTTTACTTACTTGCCTCTCTGCTTAAAAATCCACAAGCTTCAAAATCTCCCACAAGGGATAATTATTTTTTTCTCAAATAATTCTTTCTCTTTTTTATATCAGAAGACATCTTTTTGGTATTTAAACATACCATTTTGGATCTCCCTTATTTTAAGTGGAAATAAGAATGATGGCACATTTAAAAACAGCATCTTGCATGCCAGTTGTCAGACTGGAAACTTCAAAAATTCTCGGCGGCCTCCCACCTGGAAAGCCAAATGAATGATCAATTTAAAAGCCACCAGCAGCAAATAGGGCACATACCATAAAAATAGAATATTCCAGGTCAATGATGATGACAAATATGACTTTTTTGGTAAGTAGCCCATCAGAGATTTTCTAGTTAGTACCAATTGTATTTTTTTCTCTGAACAAAGCAAACTATAAACTAAGAATATATATCACATCCATCCAAAAATGCTTTCATGATTTACACTAAGTAATTGGTATCATGAAATATTACTAGATCATTTATTTCTGCTTCTAATATGGCTGGAATTATCTGAAACAAGTAACCAGCACTCTTACTAAAGTAGACTGTAAGAAGACCCTGAGAATTCATTAGTGACCCAGCTCTATAAAACCTAATTCTGTCATACTAAATCCTTAATATTCTACTCCTCTTCCTGAAGTTCTTGACTCTTCCTAAATGGTAATGAGAAACTATGGTGTGCACTTACGGTTGTCTACATAATTTGTGAAGCCCAGTGCAAAATGGAAATGTAGGTCCCCTTGTTAAAAAATTACTAAGAATTTCAAGATGGTAACAGCAGGGCATTAAACCAAATACAGGGTCATTCTGAGTGTGGGGCCCTGCGCAACTGCACGGGTTTCACACCCATGAAGTCAGCATTGTGCGTATTTGTTCTGTGTTCAGCCTAGTAGATTTCTAGGACTCAACGGCAGATACTGATTCTCAGATGCTGCCAAGAATTCATTTTCATTTTCACCCACCTTTTCTCCTCCCAACTGGCGGTAGCTCCTTCTCCTTGTTGCTCAGCCAGCTTTCTGCCTTCTGTGAAACTATGCCACGACTGTCCCCTATCCAGCCTTTTTCTACACATATATCTGGAATCTAGTGTGAATAATTCATCCAAAAATAACAAATATTTATTGTCTTAGTTTGGATTGCCCAAAACAGACTCTGTGATAAGAATCTGAGATTACAAGTTTACTTAAGAGGTATGAGCTAGTAGTAGGGGAGTACTGGGAGAGTAAGGAAACCATGCAGGGAGGAGAAGGCAGCCAACTAAAGGTGTATTAGTAAGACAGCTACTAAAGTCTCAAAATAACTGCCCTCCCACCTTAGTACCTCACTCTCCTCCCATACCACTGAAGGGTAAGGCAATTGTAGCATTTATGCATCAAATGATGAGAATCATTGATTGAGGGCTGCTCTGTGTCAGGGGTGGGTGTAAATCCTCAAGCCTGATGCATAGCATAGGTAGAATGGCCTTCTACAGTTTCTGGAAAGTGTCCTTGAGCTTGGAGATTCAGAAACTGTCAGTTTGACATTGGCCAGAGCATATTTAAATGGTATAATCCAAAAAGTCTGGGAGGTACTGACAGCATTTGCTATGTTTAAGTACCTACTTTGTCCCAGGAACTGTTCTAAGTGCTAGGAATATAGGCCATGAGCAAAAAGCAAACTTGTGAAGTTTATATTCCAGTTGGGGGAGACAAATAATAAACAAGCCTGCAATATATAACAAGAGATGGTAAGTGCTATAAAAAATAAAGCTGGTTACAGGAATAGTGATGGGGGCAGGAAAGGGGAACCAGTTTAGGAAAGGTGGTTGGGGAAAGTGTCTTTGCAAGGTGACGTTTGAGCAGAGAACTGAGTAAGTGAAGGAGGGAGCCCAGTAGATATCTGGGGGGCAGAGATATCCAGGCAGAGGGAAGAGTAAGTGCAAAGGCCCTGAGGTAAGAGTGTGCCAGCATGTTCAGAAAATAGCAGCGAAGATAACGTTGCTGGCTAGATTATAGAGAGAAAGGGAAAAAATGGCAGGAGGTGGAATCAAAATATTGGGTGGGAACGAGCTCCTGTAGGGCCTTGTAGACCACAATAAGAACTTTTTGTTGTGTTGTCTTACGGTGATGCATCTTGTTGCCAGATAGAAAGAAAGTGGAGTCTTTTGAGCAGAGAAGTGATTTGATCCGTGGTGTCACCAATCAAAATTGGGCGGTAACCATATTGTTTCCATTCCTCATCCTTAAATACCAAAAATAGTAAAGCAAACACATGATCACCCATCCATTCACCCATAAATTGAGAAAGCCGTTTAGAGTTGAATAATTTTGGCTTGCCACCCCCACCCCACCCCTACTACCATCTGGGACAAGCTGCTGCGGGATTGCAGCAACTGAGAAACAGCTTGTGTGAAGAAGCACAAGGCAGAGAAGGAAGAAAGAGATGTTGGCCAACCTAATGATCACCACCCTTCACTTTTCCTTTTTCTTTCCTTTTCAGTTCTTCTCTTTGAATCTCTACCATAAAGAGCTACACATAGTTCTTGACACTAGAAGGTGGCACTACAGTTCTTGACACACAGAAGCTATTTAATAAACATTAATGGATTATAAAAAATTGATGTTAATTTATGCCAAGTAACTGGTGCAGGGTTAAAAAAAAAAAAAAAAGACCAGCAATGATGGAAAATGGACATTAACATAAGCAGCATGATATGCACAGGCTGGACCAAAAAAATCACACAGGGGACTTACTTGTGCCCTGGCATGCTAAGACCATAGGCCAGGGGTCACCGTGGTGAGTGAGTTTATTTCCCCTGTGCTAAAAGGTGAGACTCTTGTGATTGTTGAAAAAGAGAGTGGGGAATGAGTTGACAAAGTTGAAGCTCCTCCCAGTACATTAAAATGTGTCTGTAGAGTGTTCCAAGAAGCACTTCTGCCAGGAGAACTACATTCGGGCAACCTTAGATTTTCATGGTGCATAAAGGAAGACATGGAAAAACTGACTTCAATCCTCTGTTCTATCTGTGAGAAGACAGCAGAAAAGTTTAAAGTGCATGCCCTTGAAACAGATTTTTTTTCCTGTTCTTTTATCCTTCCACTAAAGGTGGGAAAACAGAGGAGTCATCTCTACATCTCTGAAAGGGAATGTCCACGGTGGCAGTGACAAGGGGCAGTTTTGTCTATAGCAAATATGGGTGTGCAGGGCAGCAGTTTTGGCAAAGGGAAAGGAGAAGCCCCAGAGAGCTTCATGGTCATGCCAGTCCTGGGACGCTGGGCAGCTGCCACGACAGGGGTCTAATGACAGGAAGCTGGAGGACCTCAGCTGGTCATTCCAAGGCTTAGGGTGGAGTAATTTGGGCAGGTGGGTAGCTAGAACAGTAGCAGTGAGGGTGGAAGGAGACCTTGTCTGACTATTGCCTAGGATTTGTAAAGGGAGATATTTGGGAAACAGCACTTTCCTTAGTAATTCACAAACGTAGGGTTAAGAGAACATTATCTTCTGCTCACAATAACTGATGAGTCACATTTGGATTGAGTAACAAGCCTTGCCAGGTAGGAGAACAATCCTTCTGCATTTAGGAGCCAACTACTTATCAAGTTAACAGAAGGAACAATGATGCTTCCTTGGAAGCTCCTTAGAATCTTCTTTTACCACCAAAAAGTATACATGCATAGTCTCGTCATGAAAAGATATTCAATAGAATCTTCTCTGTTCTTTCAATTTACTTTTCTTAATCTTATTCAGAACTGCAAACTTGGCGTATTTTTTTCTGGGTTGTAATCCATCTGGTTTTGCTAACTTTAGCAAACTTTCTATTTTGTATAGAAAGCAGTCCAACACATCTAGTTCTCAAATTGAGATCCTAATTGAAGATCGAACTGAAGATCACTCCTTGGGTAAGACTGTAAGAATAATTCCTTATTTAGAAATTGCAGTTATCACACACACAGATTATGAATGGTCTTCACCTGCACAACTGTATACCTCTATTCTCATAGATACGGTACTAAGAGGTAGAAATGGGGAGAGAAATTACAATTAAATCAATGTGATTTGACAGCTGTTGTAGACAGTAGAATTTCTACTAGTAACAATACAATCTTGACTAGTAATACATTTTATAGAACACTGATAATCATTTAATAGAGGAATATCATTTCTGAAGCTGCCCTGCCTAAGTTATTTGCATGTATAAACAACAACCTATCTATATCATAGGAATTCAGAATTTTTCCATTTGTTTTCATTCTTACAGATAAAAAGCTAAATTATTTTACTGCTATAACAAAGGCCTCCATTTCTTTCCCCCAGCAAGTTCTAGAAGAAAAAAGAAACCTAACAGAAAGATAGAGGGGGAAAAATCCTCCAATATTCAAACTTCATAAAAATATTCAAACTTCATTAAAAAAAACTTCCTCATAAAAGCCAACTTGCCTCTAAGTTTATCTCATCATTATTTTTAAAAGATCTCCAATAGCAATAAAACATTTTCTTTCCAACAAATAGTAAGAACAATAAATAAGAATCTTTATATAATGCAAACATAAGCAGCACTTGTTTAATAAAGTGCTGAAAATTCCACCTCAGATTTGCAATCATTAAGCTCACTGTCTCCCCAGGCTTGGAATGACTAATTTGTTGGAAATAAAGAAAAGAGATCAGAAAAAAATCCTTGATTTCCCCACCAAACAGTGTGCATGTCATGAGAGAGACAAGAAAGTGAGAAAACGTGGTAAATGTTGGCTAAACTGCATACTGCTTTAGCATAGGGACTATGTCTTAGTCAACTGTTGTTTGCAGATTCTTCCACAGTGCTGAGCTAATAGTTTATGGAACAGCAGATCCTCGTTATTAAAGAATAACTGTTCTGGAAAAATCTCACTTAGAGTGAATCTATTTAAAATTGGGAACAAGATAGCACATACAGAGTAAATAAAAGGTTCAATTATCTTATTTTGAAAAATGTCACCAAAACATAGAAAACTAAGTACTTCATCTTCTATTTTATAGAATATAGGTTAAAATTATAGCTATGCAATAATTAATAGAACAAAGAATGAACCAAATGTTCTTCCTTTTTAAAGTAATTTTTCTGACAAAGATGCAGGCTAGCAGGATATGATACCATTCACTAGCTATTTGAGTTTTGCAAAATGATCATAATAAGGGTCATTAAAAATTATTCAAGAACTTTATTCTTCCAAAGTGATCTCTTAATATAATGATATGCAAATAAGTCTCTTTAAGATGCATATTATCATTCTTGTTGATTATTTCTTCTTTGGTTATCAATTGGTGTAATTCTACCAGATCCTCATTTGTCAATAACTATGTCTATAAATTGGAATTGTTTTCCCATCATTACTGTCATTAATTCTATTGACTTTATTGTAAGGTTTCTAATTTCAGTTCATAATCAATATACATTGTATTTGATTCATATTATTAGATGTTTACAACATCTAAGTTGGGATTAAGAAACTCACCACCAAAAATGTTGATGTGATAGAGATCTGTGCTGTTGAGGCAGCACTCAATAAATGTCTGTTAAATTAATGAATGACAATAAGCAAATATAGAATAAATACTCAAGTACACATGATAAACTGTACTAGGTAATGGAAGTTAGTATATAAGGACTAAGTTGTGAAAATTTCCAAGACTTAAAATCGAAGCTGTCAGAAACTTTTTTATGCTGAAACTTCATGACCACCATGAAACACAATTCGAAATATGCTGAAATTATTAAATTTATGGGCCTAAGGATAGAGAGTTGCTTTCTTGTAGTTTTTCTACAGATTGTACCTCTTAGTCTTAGAATCAGCAGCATTTAGCCAAACAAATATTTTACTTTTATTATGGCTATTTTCATCCAATAAATAGCCCATTTTCTCTTCACTCTGAAGAAGACAGACCCTTAGGATCTTTCTGAATATTTTAATGTCCCAGCAGGAGAGCAGTCTGGGTCAGCCTACTGGCTTAACTACAATAACCATTTACTCATCTCTGTTTCTCAGAAAGCATTCAGGCTGTTTAGAAATGGATCAAATCATTTGTGTGCTAGCCATGGTCACTCAAGCTATATGAAGCATGCATAAAGAATCAAATTAAATCCTAGAGATCCGATCTTAAAAAGAACACAATGTGCTGTGCCTATAAGCAATCAGTGATTCTTTGCAAGATAAACAATATATTAGAGAACCTATCCTAAGGAGAAGCTCCTGGTTAGACCTGAGACTAGAGCATAGCAAAAGATAACCTATATGATAAGCAAAAGGTATCACCTTTTCTGAACTTATTTCTATAGACAACATAACGCCACACTGGGCATTGCAAGGAGGAGAAAGTAAAGGATCTCTATTTATTGAGGGCCAATTCTGCATCAGGTTCTTAACATAACCCATTTTAAATAATTAACTAAACAAGTCAGAAATCATCTGACTTCCGCTTTCTAGCTTGCTTGTCTCACATACAGCCCCACTTCATATGAAATTTGGGTATGTCTTTGTGTGTATGTATTGAAGTAGGGTGCCTCATCTTAGTTTTTCCAAATTATTTACTAAATTTCCCAATAACATTTATTATCTTTCTGCCTTAGATTTAACTTACCATATTCATCATATTTATATGCAAATAGGGTTGACTTCTGGGCTACCTATTCTGTTCTATTGATCTTCATATCCACTTCAACACCCATATCATACTATTTTCATTAGTAAAGTTTCATTAGATGTTTTCACGTATAGTGATGCAAGTTCTAGTGATTGTAATTTCTGCCATCATTTATTAAATACTTTTTGCATATTTTTCTCTTTAAATTTTAGAATCAACTTCTGTAGGGATTTCTGAAATAAACTTTATTAAAAATTCTGGTAATAGTTATGATTGCATTAAACTTACAAATTAATTATAGAATTAAAATATTTTTTACAATATTGAGTCTTCTCCTCTAGGAACATAGCTTACTTTTTTCAAATCTTCTTGGATAACTTTAAGAAAAGTTTGATTTTTTTCTTCATGTGGGTGTTAACATTATTTTATTTATTTATTATTACTAAGTTTTTTATATTACTATTATGAAAAAGGGTTTTTTTTCCTTTTATATTTTCTTATAGCTATAGAAGAAGGTATATAGAACACTATTTTTGAACGTTAATATTGTATCTGGCCACCTTAATGGACTCTTATATTACTTATTGTAGTTCATACATTGATTCTTTTTATTATCCATATAGGTGTTCCTAACTCCCGTAAGCAGCAATTTTATCTCTTCCATTTTAATATTTATATTTTCAATTTCTTTTTCTCAGAGTATTTTTCAAGACCCTCAGTACATATTGAATGGTAGTACTTCAGCAAAATATCCTTGTATTTGTAGGAATTTTTCTACTATTTCACCATAAGAATATTGGCTATAGATTCTTAGTAAAGTCCTAGTTTACCAGGATTTCTATCTTTATGAGTTTTTGTTTGTTTACCAGTAAATGCTATTGTTTCACATCTGTTGAGATAATTATATGTTTTCTCTTTATAGATTGGGTCTTACGGCTGGTTTAAGAGGTTATAAACATTATTCTCAAAGAAGTTTATAACTGATGCTGTTCCTTTTTCCACAACTCTAAGTTCAGGAAAATAGTTGAAACAGGATGTGTATCTTGAAGAGGCTGAGGGGATAAATGTACTGACTATACCATGCTGTCCTGCGCTGTGCCAGCCAGCCTAGTTGGGTTCCATTTAAATTGATGATACATCTGATGACATGGCCCCCTGTGCCTATCCACTCTGGCTTGTAGAAGAATTGTTACAGCTTCACGGACATAAGGGTTGGCTTGGAGGGGGTCAGTTGAACTTCTAGGAGTTCTCATGTGACCCTCATTCTTTTAGATTTATTATCTGCAATTGCACATCTGCCAGTGACTCTGTTACTGGAGAATGCTGCTGGCCTTTTTGCTGTGTATCCTGATCACACTGACTTCCTTCTGTAGCTTCTAGATAAGTATATTTTCTTGATTTATCAGGAAGTATCTTTGGTCTCTCAGTCAATTCGATTTTACTACCGACATTTATCAACATGGGTGTGAGGTGTTTTAATCTAGTAAGTTATGTAAATACACTTTCTAATATTGGATGATTCTTGCATTGTTGGAAGAAAGCTTACTAGTTTACAAGGTTTTTATTTTTTCATACACTATTAGAAGCAAATATAATTAGGAATTTATTACATAATAAATGTTATTTCTCAATTCAGTGTGGACATTTGGGTTTTTCAGTATATGGTGTCTGGGAAAGTGGGTAGGATATAGAAAAACATTAAATTGGATTCAACTTTTACAATATATACCAAAGTACTCTACAAATGTGTCAATAATTAAATGTAAACTATGAGACAAAAAGGTAAAGATGCAAGAGGAAAATATTTGTGTATTTTTTATAGCTTTGGAGTAGAAAAAGCCTTTCTAAATCAAGTCTCAAAATCCATAAGCCAAGAATGAAAAAGGATTGATTTAAGCATACTGCATAAAAATGGAAAAGTTCTACGCCACAAATAAATCCTAAAACAATGATGAATCAGGATAAAGCCTTTTAAATTCACAGCAGGAGAAATATTTTAAAAGCCCCTATATACTTTTCCTAATACTTGAAAAGCTGCTAGGAATTGAGAAGAAAAAGGTTAACAACCTGAAAGGAAAGCTACGGTTCACAGAAAGAAAATACAAATGGTCCTAACATAGGAAAAGATATTCAGCCTTGTTCATAATAAGAGAAATGCACATTAAAACTACACTAAGATAACATTGTTCATCTGCCGGATTAGCAAAGCTCCCATCAGCAAGTTGGGGGAGAAACCTGTTCAGGTTGGCATGCAAAATGGAGCAACCTCCAGGAAGGGCAATTGGGCCAGATCTGAAAAGCTGCAATTTGCACCCTACTTCTGCAATATTTTCTTACAAATATGTCTGCCTGTGTATAAAATTCTATATTCGCAAGGTTGTTCATTACATCATTATTTATTATAGAAAAAATTTTAAATCGGGCAAGTGGAATTCAAGTGTATATCAAAGGAGAACTGCTAAAATAAGTTATAGCCAATCCAGGCAATGGAATACCAGACTATTACAAAAGCAAGCGAGGAAGCTTTCCTTGTATTGATGTGGTATATATTGTTAAGTGGAAAACAAGCAAGGTGAAGATGAAGTATATGGTATATACCTATAATGCTGTCAATCAGATATGGAGATAATCACCCCACAGCAGAGGCTCTCAAAGTGTAGTCTGGGACCCAAGATCCTTTCAGGGGTCCACAAGGTCAAAACTATTGTCATGATAATATTAAAAACTTATTTCCTCAATTTTGCTTTCTAATATTTATGAAAACATATTAGTGAAAAAATCCAGGAATAAAGGCTGGGCTGATTCAGATTAATCTGGTTGACATTTCCCTTGCTTTGTCACTTACTCCTGTGCCATTATCAATGGCATAT
The DNA here is from genome assembly GCA_004363605.1 of Indri indri. Taxonomy (NCBI): domain Eukaryota; kingdom Metazoa; phylum Chordata; class Mammalia; order Primates; family Indriidae; genus Indri; species Indri indri. The sequence continues at coordinate 19,229 of RJWJ010003626.1, forward strand.
AGGTCGAGCTGTGACGAAATGAATAGGCACTGCCTGGCAAGTCTAAGGAAACACACCACAACCACTTGCTTTTTGAGGCTTGCTTTCCCATAAAGAAATTTACAAAAACAAAAAGAGGATCACAAAATAAATATCCCCAGAAGTCTAGTCCAAAAATGTCTGTCAAAATCAAATTTTTCTTTCCCCTTCAGACTTGTAATGGCAAAAGCAAGGCAGGTCTTCCATAGGCAATGTAAGGTCTAGGTCATAATAAATAAAAAATTGAAATGGGAAATTTCTTTTTATTTAACAAGTATAGACCTACTAAATACAGGGTTTGTGGTCATTGCTATATGTAGCTGGGAACCAGATGCTTGGTCACAAGGGATACTGAATAGGTTGAAAAGCCACTTCTACTATTAAGAGAGTTCAAAAGCATGTGGCATTTGCTGTTTATAAAATGTTTCTCCCTTGTGTAAAGTGTTTCTGAACCATGGTCTCCAGGGCACACACGTTGTGCTGTTTTTTCCTGGAGTAGTGTTTCATTTGCACAAACTAACCCACATTTTCTTCTGCGATTCTCCATATGACTAATGAAGCGTAGCTCTGAGGTTATGATTTAGGGGAATATCTGTGGCCATGGAAGGCACACCACTGATTCAGCCCATACCCTGAGTATAAACATGCTCTCATATAACTGGCTAACCAGCTTCCCTTCTCCTCTTTTCTTTTTCATTTTTAAAGATAATCTATTTAACTATAATTGTATAGTTAAGAAAAACCATGTTTTCTGCACCAGGTCTTTGAATTACACCTCTAATAAAGAGTACAGGCCATGAGCTTTTCAGGTTCTGCTCAGACTGTTCCCCAAAAGACAGTTCCAGGCTTCATGGCTTGATGCTCGTCCAGTCTATCAGCTCCTCGCATGCCACTGGCCAACACTACCAAATTATTTGAAGAGACACTGCAGTATACTCTCTGAGAACCTTTATCCCTTCCTGCTCACACTTACCTAATTTATCCATCCTTGTATAATAGTTCCTTAAATAGAGATATCTCTATATCCACCCACTTGTATATACTAGTAACATGAGTGTGTATGTCAATAATTCACATTGTGTGTTTATTTGCAAAATAATAAAACAACTTGAAGAGTAAATGCATTTCAAAGTAAGAAGTTAAACACTCTTTTTAAGGGTATATTAAACTCTTCTTTGTATTTCTTCATATATAAAAAAATAAGTACAAAAAACACAAAAGCTAATGATTTCCTAAAATTTGGGTCCTCAGTTTCTTAAACAGGTAGAATAATTACGGTATCACAAGGACTTCAGAGTGTGATTTCACAGAAAGTCACCTATTAGAGTTAATGTTTCAATTTCCAGCATTATTCCATCTTTAGCTCCTCTGCAGAGTCTAGGATGTTATATTCTTTGTAGAATTTATTTCTAGACATTGTTCTAGAAAAGGTGTTGAAACTGCTAACACATTTTGAATGTTCATCTGAATGGCTTAGTCAGGATTGGATTTATAGTCTCTGACCTAAGATGGAAGTTTCTGAATGACACTGACGTTTGAAGGAAGTGATCTAATTCTCATGATGAACGCCTCACTTATGAAATGTGTCAATTAATTATAGGGAATCCAAAAGACGCAAAAACAAGGGGAAAAAAATAAAACCATCAGTTGTGCTAAAGTTTATTAAATCTCATATAGTAATCCTGCCCTTTACCAGACTGTTATCCTGAAATTCTCATGTCTTTACTTCTACTATCTTTAAATGTCGCTTTCTCCAGCAAGCCTTCTGTAAATCCTCTATGTCAAGGACAGATAGGACAACCCATAGTTCCTTTTCCTCTCAGTCCTTTCTTACTCATCAGTAAGCTGAAGGTGGAGAATGTTGGTAGAATGTGTGCGTATCAAAGAGTGAAATGAAAACAGCTGAGTTAATTTTGTGAAGCATTTTCACTGTTCTGGTAAGAATGAAATGCATATACATGTATGTGTGAACTACAAACTTCAAATTGTGCAGTTTCAGTAATTCTGCATATGAAGGCAATGCTCTTACATTTACATTTAAGACCAGCTATGCACAAAATAAAGTTAAGCAGTAAAATTCATGCTAATAATTTCAAATTTTAATTTTTCTTTACTTAAAATGACATATAGAACATAAAAAAATACCATAAGTCGAGAGAGAGAGAGAGAGAGAGAGACCCAGAATGAAAGAAAAAGCCTCATATTTATTACCTTTTACAACATCTTTTCCTGCTTTTTCAACAAGAGGTGTTGCATTTTGTTTTGTATAGGGCCCCACAAATTATGTGACCCTGGTTAAAATGATGCATCAAAGAAAATACTCTGAAGTCTAAAAAAGTTCAATATCTTTCAGAATGTCTAACATACAGAAAGATGATACATAGATAGTTTATTGATTCTGTTAAAGCAGCCACTGTGCAAGTATTTCTGAAGCATGACTACTTGGTACATCACTTCCTTAGAATCTGCTTACCAATACTTGTTTCCTTTATGTCGTTTATAGTTTTAGGACTAGGGAATTTAAATTTTTTTTTCAATACTGCACCTGTGCTGGGCTTTCTCAGGGGCCCAAGAAGCATTTCATCACGAGCATGCAGGGTGCTTAATGACCTTTAGGGGAAGATCAGGTGGTTCCTCTGTTCTTCACACTGGGGAAGGAAAGACCTGCTTGTAAAATGTAACAAATGTTTCCTGGGTTGAAGCCAATTTATTTTTGATCTTCATTTGATCTTTATTTTGACTAATCCTTTTCTCTTTGTGTGATTTCCTTTTGTTGATATGCCAAAATTCTGCCAACCTGTTTCCTTTCTCAAAAAACCCCTCATTTCTGTTGTTTAATTTAGTATTCAGACCTGTTTGCCAAAAGTAAATTAAATTCTCTCTGCCCTAGCACCAACCCCTATTCGGGTTAGAAGCATATCTTGTAAAATGTCTTGGCAATTGGTTCATCTACATGCTTAGTGTGCCTTTATCTTTAAGGGACAGGTATATATTGGTCTTTATGGATGTGTTTAATGGGGGTGGGGGGAATCCAGGATTTTCTTTCCAGTTATTCATTCTTATAAATAAGAGAATATTTTCATGTCACTGTGGTCAGTTATCCAGGTAATGCAGGCAATACATTCAGCTTTAATTTAATTTAAACAAGACGCCTTTAATTTTACCTCAAGGATGTAATATAGGGACTTGGTGGATCCATTCCATAGGCTACTCAGGGGACTCTGGTTGGCAATATGGCATTATGAGAATTTGTGTATTCTGCTTGTTGCAGGTAATCTATCAGCAAACCCAAAGTCCTCTTGTAAAGCTTTATTAAACTCTACACATGCTAAAAGAAACTTTTTCCAGATGAAACTCTCTTCAGAGGTTGGGCAGAGCAAACTGAAGCACCAATTAGCATTGTCGGCTCAGCATTTTCAGCATGCAAGGTTTGCTTCCAAAAACCTCCCCTTGAGTCTGAGTTTGCAAGAGGTTCAGATCTCCTGAGTTTCACTTTGAGTGTCAAGTTCAAGCAGAACCAAAAAGAAACTCAAAGCAAAACCCACTTTGGACCCCTTGAGTTTCACCTGGCTTCTACCTGAAAGAAATACCCAATGTTCCCTTGAAACTTGGCCCGAGTTCGCATGCAATTCAACTGAAATCCAATTCAGCATTGCTGAAAGGTTTGCAAACCTCCATGAAATGAGCTGTGAACCTAGTGTGACCTTTGGGTATCTAAGGAAGTTTACCAAAGTTTCCAACAAACTTAAACAGGACTGTTAGGGCCTGGTGATGAATCTACATGTTTTATTTTAAAGCATAATTCACCTCCAGGAAATCTATGAATCACATATAACTGGCCCCAAGAGATGAGTTATCTCTGCTTTGTAAAATTATTATTATTTTTTTCCCTCTCAGTATACTCTTCAATAGGGAAGACTCTGGCTAATTGATCAGCAGTTAGGGAGCTATCATTACATGCTGTTTTCACCTCCCCACTGCACACAATGAACTCCACAAGTTCAGGCACGTTATTGAGCATTTGCTATAAAGTGGCCTCAGGAATCTACACATTTCTACTGGTAAACAGTTGAGATAATCCAATATCTTTGCCCAACACAATGGGTTGGAACAACCTGTCACATAAGACAAACTTCCACTTTTTCTAATAAAGATAAAACTGCACTTATTCTTTTCTTCGTTCTTTAGGCAAAGTTTCTTCCGTCTCATCTCTGCCTTGCCCTCCACCCTCTGCTCTCACCACAAAGCCCTCCTTGCGCCTTCTGATAATCCCCATCTACTCTCCCTTCTCTAACCACTTACTCTCTTCACCTTCCAACCACTCTCCCCCTCCTTTATGCTGCATTACCTGCCCCCTACCCTGCATGCTTTCTCCTTCCGCCCTTCTCAAAGCTCCCCTTGAGCCTTTCCGGTGGCTTCCGACTGCACCTGCGCTACGTCGCTACGACGGTGTCGTAAACGGGTCTCCGCTCTCCCCTTCCACCGTGCCTGTGTCTGTGCGGGGCTGCCTGTGGCCAGTGCTGTGACCCTTGTTCTCTGCGCTGGCATTTTGGGGCTTCCTCAAGAGGGGTGCTTGTAAGGCTGTCTTCAGGCCCCTACAGTGAAAACACCTTGCAGCAATTACGTAGTGCTTTATTCCATCAACTCAAATTCACCCGGGAGAAAGTGATACATAGTGGGAAAAGCATAGGTTTGGGAGTCGACAGACCTCGGTTTGAATAGCATCTCTGCACCGTGGCCTCGGACCACCGTCCTAACCTCTTGGAGCTCTGGTTCCCTCACCAATGAAACAGGGACACTAATATCTACTTCAAAGTGTTAAAGGAATAAAGGAAATAATGCGCATCATAGGGGCTCAGTTCACGTTAATTCTTTACCCTGAAGAGTTCATTAAGAAAAGATTCTGCATCTTATTTCTTAGGCTTAAACCAGGATGGTTTAGTGGGAAATTAGAAAACTGCTTATTTTTAGCATTCTCATGGAGTATAACTTCCATGTTCAGTGTCCTAAGTTATGCAGTGTTTTTGCACCGAGGCACAAAAGTCACCAGACTCAAAGAAATCCCATTTTCTTATTTGGGATGCATATTCGAAAATGTTCATTTTGCTGGAGTCAGGGTGATTTCATGTTAACTGCTTGATTTTAATCAGAGCACTTGTCTCACGAAGGAGGATCTTACTACAAATAATATATCCATTACTCACATCTGTATATTACTTTGCAAATAAAAACATTCATTGTTAAATATTATCTGAAAAGTTAACCAAGTTAAAACTTAATAGTGTTTATGATTATAAACATACTTAATTTAATGACATCATTATTATTAACATAAAATATTAAAATCAAAAGACTTTGGCTCAGCTTAGGGCTGAAGACACAATGACACAAGAAAAGAATGTTCAAGATTGTTTTCGACTGTGAGTCAGATGAAAAGCTATCCTTTTTGACTCAACAAGGATCTTAATCTCGCTTCCATTCACTTCAACACACAGCTTTTGAAACTTATTTTTCTGTGAATGTGTGCCCTTTAAGATAAGGCAGATTCCTCACAAACTTTTCAATATCCTTTATGCAGCTTTTTTTTTCATTTTGGTAAACATATACAACCAACAAATAATTGGAGGAAATGTACATATTATTAAATTTTTATTGTGTCTATCTAAGGCTTCAGACCTAAACAAGATCAAAATGTCTGAATCCGAAATGAAGAACTCTGTCAATCATTCAATTTTCTTTTGTTTAATTTTATGAGGACATTGTCCTTAGAGCCCATGAAACAAGACAAATAAGTGTTTGGTGCCATGTAGATTATACTTTCATTTAAAATGCCTGTTAGGTTTAATTTGGTATAAAAATTAATTATCCCGAATTATTTGAAGGGGGCTAGGTGAACTGTATAACAATATTTGCTTTTTTAAATTCAGTCAAATTCACAATAAGAAACTCAAGAAAAAATGCAATATGTGAAAAAAGAAAAAGTCTGTTACCCTTATCTTTATTATCATATATAGGGCTTGATAAATTTGTGTTGAATGAATGAATATTTTAATAGATTAATAGATGAACCATTCAGCCTAGGAGTCGAGGCTGGCCTAGCAAATATCAGGGAAGGGATGGGCTGGAGGGATAGTTGTGCCTTCCTTGGAGCAGGCTGAGCAGGCCTGGTGTAGGGCTCCCCAGAGGACAGTGAAATAGAAGCATGACACAGAAAGTGATACAGAGTTGACCCAGGAGTGCAAACTCAAGCTGGAGTCTGCTAAGTGATCTAAAAGTAAGAAAGAGAAAGGCTGCATACATACAGATGCAAACTATAAAGGGACAGGCCCAGGAGCAGGGCTGTGAATGCCAGAATGATTCAAGGGCTAAGAGCTATGCTGGAAGGGAATCCTTACGGAAATAGGGCAAGTAAGTGAGGACGGGGATTGCCTGATTAAGTGTTAGCCTTAGTCCCTTAGTCTTATACGTATTAATAGCAGACTGTATTTTGAATTTACAAGCTGGAATTGCCTAGATGGAAATAAATAATGGAGGGAACAGGTCAGGGTGGAAAAGGTAAAAGTAAAGGAATGGAGAGGGGAAAAGAAAAAAGAAAGCAGAGGAAGACAATGTGAAGGAAAAAGGAAATAGACACAGGAAAGTAAACGTGGAGAAAGGAGGTGAGGGCAGGAAGGTGGGAAGGAAAGAAATTTCCTAAGGATTGGGAGGAATCTTGACTATTTCTCCATGGGTCTTACAGAACGCAACAGTCCCTTAGATTGTTGTTCGCACCAGTTTCCCAGTGTGTATCTAGCCGGGCATCTTTGAGGTTTGTAGCTTTAGCACAGAAATGGCTCCAGTCTCAGAATGGGGGATGTTTCATTATAACCACAAATCCGTAAGAGTGAGATTCGAAGAAAAAGGAAAATGAAAATATTATGTTTTGTTATAAAAAGCTTGTCCTGAGGTCATTACCCAGGCATGATTCATTTTACCCAGCAAAGAAAGTTAGGGGTACCCCTTTTATGAGTCAAAATCTTTTTCTTGAGGATTTCTTTGTTTTGAATATTTTATTTCTTGTTTTGTTAAAAAAATATTAATGTCAGGTGACATAACCAATGGAAAAGCAGTTGAAGTCATCACCACAAAGTAAGCTTGAACACAGGGGCATCAATCTTATAGGGTACACTTGATAATGATCACTAAAATTTTCATCTTCCGTATCAGTAAGTTGTTAACTGGTACACAAGAGGAATAAAATGCTTTTTATACCATTATTAGATCTTTATTTGGCTCCAGACTTCAACTTAGTTTTCACTAAGTTTCCCTATGTCACCCAGAACATACACTTGGAGAAAAAAAATACTTTTAGCAAATAGAGAGAAAGATTAGGGATTTATCAACCCTAACAGTGGCCTGGAATAATATAAATGGGCTCAGCACAGCCTTAAGAGAAAATAAAATAGGTGAAAGATTCCAAAAGAGCTCTCAAGGCTGGTTGGGTAAATACAAGGGCTGTCCAGGAAGTATCCAGCCATTGTTAATATAACGAGAACACAATACATGGCTGGATACTTTCCAGACAGCCCTCGTAGATCTTCCATAAAACAGCTCTTCATGCCACTGTTTAAAATGTAATACTGTCCTGAGAGGATCGTTGTTATAGTCCAGGAACTATCTGAAGCACTTTTATTATGTTAATAATAATAATGTTAATTAAAAAATAGTTTACAGTTACTGAGTATTTGCTATGGACCAGGAACTATTTGAAGCATTTTACAAATTAATACTTATGTCCAATCCTGAGGAGCAACTCCACGTGGTAGATACTTTTATTATTCTCCCTCCATTTTGGTGAATTGATGAGCCTAGATTGATTCTTAGAGAATTAATAATTCATACAGATTACCAAATCCCAACAATTGATAGCAATAATCACTATTGGTAATTCAGCAAGATGGTGAAAATTATGATTATTAAGTTATGAAACCTTCCTCTAACTGCCAAAGAAAAAGATAGCTCCTGAGGATCACGACACAAACAGTAAATTGTTTCACAAATTCATTTGTTTCACAAAAGACTATATAGGAATATTTTGAATAAAACATTTTTGCAAATATTCTTGTAAAATTTCAATGGTTTACACTTGCGCATCTGACCTAGGAAATCTCAGCTTGAAATTCAGTGTTTCTTACATGAGTGGTAACATTGGATTCTAGAGCTTGTTTCCTCAGGGATAAGCTCTTGCTGGAAGAGTTCAGATCAGACACCCAATCTCTAGTGCTGTGGAAACACTGGACTAGAAACAGGAGCCCTGAGCAAAATCAATACTCTACTATACAGCATGGCTGTGTTACCTTCCTCTTAGAAATGGGGCATAATAATGTTTGCCCCTGACCATACAACTTTATGTGAGAATCGAATGAGTTATAGATGCAAAAGATGCAAAAACACTTCTCAAACCTTTATTATTTTTCAATAATTCTAAGAATGAGCATACCAGATGATGGAAGAATTGGAAGGACATATTAGGTCATTAAATCTGAAATGTCTGATTTCAAATCCAAAGTGTAGTTTATTGTATCTCAGACAAGAAGCAGTAGAATTGGTCAAAGTATGTGCCTAAACTATGGACACAGTTTTGCCATCTTTACCAGTAGCTTGTTTAAGCAAGCAGCGAAGTAGCCTGGAGACTGATGAAATCATGAAAGGCATTTTCCACAGCTTGTTGAGAATTGAATACTTCCTTGCAAGAAGTGGTCCAAAGCCTGGAAAAAGTAGTAGTCAACTGGTGCAAGGTCTGGTGAATACAGTGGCTGATAGAGTGTTTCCAAGTCCAGCTTCTGTTGTTCAAGCAGTGTTGTTTATGCGACGTTGTTGAGTGTTGTCTTGCAAGAGGATTGGCCTGTCCCTACTGACCAATCTCCTAATCACAAGTATCCTCATCATTTTGTCCCGTTGGTTGCAGCAGACATCCGCTGTAACCGATTGGCCAGGTTTCATGAAGCTGTAGTGGATAATACCACAGCTGCGCCACCAAACAGACACCATTAGCTTTTTTTGATGAATATTCGGTTTTGGACCATATTTCGGCACTTCATCTTTATCCAACCATTGTGCCAACGCTTGCAATTGTCAAAAAGAATCCATTATTTTGTCACACATAACAATACAGTGTAGAACTGGTTTGCCTTTTTGTTGTGACAGCAAAGGCAAGCTTTGAGATGATTTCTTTTCTGACACTCATTTAATTAATGTGGAGCCCATCTATCCAGTTTCTTTACCTTGGCCATTTGTTTCAAATGGTCCAATATTGTTGGAATAGTAACATCAAACCTTGCTGCTACTTCACATATAGGTTAAGATGGATTCACTTCAACTATAGCTTTCAGCTCATCATTATCCACCTTGGTCTCAGGTAGCCCCACGTGGCTCATTTTCAAGGTTAAAATCACCAGAATGGAACTTCTCAAACCATCGATGTACTGTGTGTTCATTAGCCACATCCTTCCCAAATGCTTCATTGATATTTCAAGCTATCTGCGCTATGTTGGTTCCACAATGAAACTCATATTAGAAAATAATTAGAATGTTTTACTTATCCATGGTTTTACAAAAATTGCTCTAAAAAATTTGAAAGATAATCACAAGCCAAACTGTACATTTGAAAGAATGGGATGTACCTTCACAATAAAAATAAAACAAGAAGTGTCAAAGTGAAATGTCAGAGATATCAGCTGTCGAACTTAGTACTTAGGAAAATTGGACATTTCATACTTAGTAACCTAACATTTGCTCAAGGGTGATAAAGATTTTGATTACCTTTTTTAGCATGTAATGGTGTATTCACCTTTAATAAATGGGATAACTATTTATCTTGTAACTACGATAATCACTGGATCCTGAGTTATCTCTAAGATACTGTGCATTGTATGGTAGTTAAGTGAACATTTAAGCCAGACTTGCCTGTGTCCAAATCCAAATTCCGCACTTACTAGCTACATGACTTTAACCAACGTCTGTAACCTCCTCAGTGTCTTCACCCACAGAACGGTGATAATAATCATATATCAATCTTATAGGATTGTGAGGATTAAATGAGTTAATAGATGTGTAAAGCACTTAGAATTAATGTCTATCATGTAAAATTCACTATATAAATATTTGCTATTATTATAAATTGTAACATAAATTCAGTTAAAGGCAAATTATATTATTTCTGTACTCAAAATCATGAATATCAGTCATTATATAATTGTTTTCAAACTCTTTAAACCAATAGTATTACACACATACTACTCACTTAGCACTATGCTAGGTACTGAATTACAACAGCAACAACAACAAAATCTATGGGATATGTTCCCAGCCCTAAAGAGGTTTATAATCCAGTTGGGATCAGGAAAGGAGACGGTACTAAATTATTAGATACCAAAATAAGTTATTTAGATACCAAAATAAAACATCTGTATCTGTTCTAAGGTGTAGAAGAGTGTTATTATGGATTATTGATCATGAGAAAAACATAAGAATGGTGTTTGGGGAAGATTAATCTGGTAGTAGAGCACTCAAAGACCCAATATTTTTCTCCTGTATTCCCACACTGAATTGATGCCAACTTCATGTATCTGGTTACCCAACAAGAAACCTGGGAGTCCAGTCAGTCTCCAAATCCTGTGAGTGTGAGAGCCTAAAGATCTTTGCAAAGCACTTTCCACTCTGAAGGAACTGCCCTCTCTCCTGTAAATTAGGAGAGTGCCTCCTGCCTCCCCACCACCACCACGCTGGTCATCTCTTATCTGGCCTATAGCAATTGCTTCCTAGTCTCTTTGCTGCCTTTGAACTCCTCAAATCAAACTAGTACCCATCATCTACCTAAAATTTTTATCTGACCATTCATTCACTCATTCACAAACGTTTAGTTAGTGCTTACTCCTTACGAGATCAAGTACAAACAGTTGTTGAGGAAAAGCAAATATGGTCTCTGACCATCACGGAGACTTCGTGGTGATGAATTTAAGATAATGTTGAATATAACTTTCTAAGTCTCAGTTTCCCCTTATTTGAACAGGAATAACACAACCTATTCCACAAGGTTGTTATGAGGATAAAATACAATTGCTATTATGAAAGGATCACAGAGTAGACGCTTGATAAACATACACGTTGTTCTTGAAATCAAATGGCAGCAGTGGGTCCAGGGAGAGCTAGAGATAAATGTCAGGAAGTCACTGACAGAGGATAAGTGGAGATAGAGCTGTAAGAGTGAATGTGCTCTCCAAAAGAGAGAGAAGTAGGCAGAGAAAACTAAGGGTCAAGCCCTCGCCCCCATGAAGGAGAAGGAGGGAGACAAAGGATTTGTTAAAAGAAGGGGTAGAAAAGCCAGGGTCTACTGTTATTTTGAGGCTCTAAATTAAGCACATATTTCTGTATTTGTCAGTAGTTTGCTTCCACAGTAGACCTATGCTTAGCGTTAAATGACTTTGTGGAAAAGATTTACAAACACAAATTGTCTAGTATTTGTTTGATTTTCAGACATACCTGTTCACACAGACACTAATATCCACCAGGTTACAATATAATGGATAAAGATGTAAAGATTATAAATTATGTCGAGAAAATAATCACCCTTCCCTAGTCTGCCAAGCATTACACACGGTCGACGTTGACTCAGCTCAGACAAGGTGGGGAGGAGGCCAGTCTAAACTAATGAAAACTATGAATTACGTGATATTCTTTAAATAAATATAATTTCATTTTTTCGTATATATCCACTGACATCCTATTAGGCCAAAAAGAGTACCAGCAAGTAGATACTCTTATAGACTGGCTTTCATAAATAACAAGAATTACTTTATTAATATTAATATATAAATTAGGAATATATAAACAGATGATATCACACTGCAGACTTGAAAAATGTGTTCTCTCAAGTAGATTAAATGTATCCTTATAATCTACTTTACGCCATTTTTGCTTACTAAAATCACTTAACATAAATAGGATACATAGGCCAAAGATAACCTTTATCTTAACTCCATCTCAGCTATCAAAAATTCTAAATTGGCAATCCAGAGTGATAAGTTTTTACCATGCCTAGTGCTCAAGCTAACACACGAATATTCCTCTCTTTGCAATTCCACAGTTACATTTAAACTGTTTCTCTCCAGACCAAATTTTACATGGCTAACTGAAGTTCTTGAACCAAATAAATGTATTTAATTTCATTAATGGTTTCTCTTATAAGCAATACAGTGCCTGTTCTAAGAAGGAAGTTGGTCTTTCCATTCTCTCTGCCCGCCCACCCCTGTCAGGCCACAGCTGGAGCACTGTGTTTAGTTCTGAGCATCAAATTTTAAGACAAACTAATGAAATAAAACACAGTTTGAAGAGAATAAGACTTGGGACTATTTCATATGAGGGACAACTGGGAAAATTGGGGAAACTTGGTCTGGAGAACAGATGACACGGAGAAGCAAAAAGATAGTGAAACCTGTCTCCAGCTATCTGAAGGGCTAGGATGTGTAAAAGGCATTGACCTTGTTATTTCCTTTGACTTCAGAGCAGAGATCTTCAAACTTAAGTTTATGAAAGCAGGGATCTGGGCTCCATAACCACCTACTGTCATTCAAATGGCCCTGTGTGGAGGGGAGTCCAGAAATCTGCATTCCCACAAGAGTCACAGCTGACCCTGATGCCAGGGTACCACAGAGCACACTTTGGGAAACACTGTTTCATAGAGCAAAGGAAAACCAGTGGGCCAGTGTCACAGGAAGTGGATTTCAGCTCAAAAGACAAAAAAGACTTTGCTAACCTTTGGAGCAGCTCTGAAATGGGGAGACTTGTCTCACACAGTTGTATATTCCCGTCACTGGCAGGGTCCAATCAGACCCTGAGTGACAACAGTCAAGATGCCACAGAAGGGAGTGTTCAACAAGCGGATGGTTACACTGCATGGAAGCCGAGGACGTACACTGATTATGAGATTGTTTATTTCTGGATTTGTTGAGTAAAGATGTCGGTTTTGACTGACCATTATCCTTAATACCAAAGTAGGGAAAATAAGAAAGCAGAGACTGCAAAGACCTCTATTCAATAATTTTGAAACAGGAGAAGTAACTGGTCAATCAAAAATGTTTTTCACTGAAGAACTTTGAATTAAAAGGTGATTACAAGAGACACACTAGAATATTTTCTTTTTTAACCATGCATTATCTTTGCCATAATATGAATTCTCAAGCCTTGTGAGCAACTTAGCATGTGTTCACCGAAGAGGACTAGAAACCATGAATGACACAAGTGTCTGAAATGGAGAACTGAGGTCGTGGTAGCCCAGGGGCAGGGAGCTCCCATACACATGCTCTGCGTGGAGGGAGGAGTAGAGAGTTGAAAAGGGTGGAACTAAGGTAAAAAGTATCTTTTATATTTGTGTGTTGCAGGGTGTTTGTTTGTTTTTTTCAAATTTCATTTGCCAGCATTAAATTTATATAAGCCAAGAGTTTAAAGTCAAAATTAATTGTTCTAAAGAGGTTGAAAAAGAAACAGGAAGAGAAATGACATCTTTTCACATCCTGAGCAAGCCAATTTTGACATTGTTAGGGAAAGAGGGTTGATTCATAATAGGTCAGATGTGATGGGAAGCCAATAATGAGACATTAGTTCCATTTGTGGTTTGGCTGCCACCCGCCAGGCTGCAGAGTGTGAGAGTGAGAGGCAGGGCCCAATTCACGCCTTTTCCTTTTGTAACAAAAAAATGTCCTTCGCTTGTGGGGCAAAGTACATGTTTTTTTAAAAACAAGGAAAAAAGTTTAAGAGAAGGAGGGCATATATATCTGTTTATCTGAGAATGAGGAAACTTGTGCTGGCCATCGGAAGGCCTCCCTGAGAAGGTGACTTTGAGCCCCAAACGACCCAAAGAATATTGATATTTGAAGATCTCAAGGACAGCTTAGGAGACGGAGGGAATAGCCTGAGCAAAAAGCAAATGCATGCCTCAAACACACAAAAGATCCCTGTGCTGAGGGAGCAGCACCTAGTTCCTGGGGTGGGGGGTATTAAGAAGGATCCAGAGTCCAATAATACAGCTCATTTTGTTCCTGTGACTGTCAAGCCACAGCTGCAGTTTCCACTGTCACTAAAGACAGAGGAGCCACCATGCTAGGCTCTGGCTTACCAGCGGAGACCACCGGACCTGCACACCGGCTGCACCAGCCCTGTGGCCAGGCCAGCTTTCCCGACAGCTGCCTGGAAGGCCAGTTAACACCATTCAGACATGTAGTACAGTCACAACCCCACAGGTTGACTTTGACCAGTGGAAAAAAGGAGACAGGAAGAGGCTGGCAGAGAAACAGCTTGCTCTTCCTCCTCTCTGAGGGCCTGTTTCTAGATGTTTTCATACAGCCTCTTGGGGAGGTCCCATGAGACCAAGAGGTCGGGAAGACCTGCTAGCCCCGTACGCACCCTCTGTATCTGCTCTCCCCCCTTCCCAGCCCAACGTTCCTTTTCCCCTCACTCTGACCTCCTAGGATTGCACTGCCTGACAAAGGGGTACATAAGGTTTTGCCTCAGGCAGTTTTCTAGGGAACCTACTGTAAGACCTGGTATGAATTCATTTCATCCTCACAGAAATCTGATGAGGTAGGTACTCAGTACATACCCTCATGACACAGGTAAAGAAACTGAGCACGGAAGTTGTGTAACTTGCCCAGAGTCCTGCCGGGGGTGAGTGAGCCAGCAGAGATTTGAACCCTGGTGACCTAGCTCCACAGCCTCTACCCTCTGCCAACTGTGGACACCGGCCACTTTCACAGTGCAGGGGCAGCATTCAAGATGGCCCTGCAGAGGCGTCTACACAGTACATGAGACCACTGTTCTCAGGGAAGCTGCCCCTCTCTCCCCACCTCCTGGGAGAGGTAGAGAAGCACATTGTTTTGGCTCCATGGCCCACAGTGCTGGACTCATTGCATTGGAGGGGTCCAGGCCTGAACAAGTACCTAGTCTCCATCAGTGGTATTGTTAACCACTTATCAAACATCTATTCTGTGCTGAGCACTGTTCCAGGTCCTAAGCATTGCAAATAATCAGAGATGGCCATGTTACTTGCTCTTGAGAGTTGGGAAAACAGCAAACACAGAAAAGCAGGGCTAGGACTAGGATGCAACTGCCTTGGGCCCCAAATTTAAGGGGTGGCCAAAAAATTCAGTAATCCAGGGAAATCATATTTTAATGCAAACAATTTTTAAATCTACATTAATGCAAAAAGGATCATAATGAAAAAAGTATTAAAATTTTAAATGACGATAAGCTCGGTATCAGTGCCCTCCCAAGCCATATTAAAGCCTGAGGCAAAAACAATAATCAGGAATACCCATCCTTCCCCTAGGCCCGCCCTGCAGGAATCAGTAATTCAAGGTGCATATGTCCGTTCCCTTAGCCCTCAAGGCCACAACCCCAGAATAGAATCAAGACTCTCTTTCAATAACTTCAGTATATAGACCTAGCTAATAAACATATGTGGATACTTTATACAGGACTAACATGGACAATTACAATCTATTCCCAGCATTGTACTCTCCTACAGCCGTCCTGTGAGCATAAAATAATACTATTGAGAATTAAAATTATCTTTAATTAACCTTATTTTTGAAAATGGAAAAAAATCTGCTGTTTTCTTATTGACTTTTTCATCTTCTAGTTAAATAAGACATATGATTACAGGTGGCTGAAAACGTCACTATTAAGCAATATAAGGAAATGAGGAAAGTGAAAATAGAATATAAGCACGAGTTTATCTTTATTTTTATTCTATTATAATAAATGATGACAATATAACAATATGCAATCATTTAAACCCTCAAATTATAAGACTAATTTAAATGTATAAAGCTATAAATTCCTAATTGAAAATTACACAACCGTTTATGTCTTTAAAGATGCAAATTTTGAGATAATCAAATGAGAAAATGTTCTTCCGTGCCTACGAAGGACTATCTTCTGGGTTGAGAAAAAAAAGTTTCTTTGAAAGATAAAAGTTCTGCCTGAATCGTTGTACTGTATTCTCAGATACATCAAAAACTTTGTTTAAGCGTGGATTCCATGAAAGGGGGACGGCCTAGGAAAAGCCTCTGTGCAAGCTGCTTCGCTCCTCAGCAAGGACCAGAGCAGGGAAATTCCCGCCTGCGGAGGACAGCAGGAGGGAATGCCCACAGAAATCCGCGGTGACTTGGCATGGATTTAACTTCCTCTTCCTAAACGTGCTGAAACACTTCTTAAAATCAAAATAAAACAGAGCAACAACAACAAAAAAACCCTTCTCTTCTTTCTTTCACAGCTGAACAACAGTGATAATTGTGAGACTGCTAAACCGTACTTTCCCAGCAGGTCAGGCTGTGACTTGATTTAACTGCTTTCGCACTGGGACAGACTGAAAGAAGGCACCTACCCTTGCCCATACCGTCCAGACTCTTCGGTTACCTGCCAATTTTTATAAATATGCCACATTGTTGGTGCTCTCTTATTATTCCTGTAGCCTACGGTCATTCTGGAAGTTCTTTGGTTTTTCTTAACCCCTTTATTTATATGCTATGGAGTTGATATGGGTATTGTGTGTACCAAAAAGATAAACTCTTCTCATACCAAGTAATGGTTGGAGGGGAAGTACTCCTTAATGCACATTCAAAATGAGTTGACCAGTATAAATTCTATTATTGGGTTCCTATGTGCATATTATAAAGCTTTGCTAGTCAAAAGTCTAGAGCACAAAAAATAAAATAAGTGAGCCTTGGTGTCTTTAGCTATTATACTTTTAATTAGAAATTTGGTCAGCGGAACCATTTTCTTAGGGAATAGCCAGTGTGTGTGTGCGCGCACACACACACACACACACACACATATACTTTTCAGGGTTCAAGAAAACCTCCAAATTTTAATTCGGAGTATCATTCTGATATTTAGCCTGTCATTCTTAGTCCAGAAGAACAGTTTAGAAATTTCACAAGCATTAATTTCATGGTGAACTTTCAGACTTTCTTCTGATCCAATCACATACTTTATGGTCCTGGAAAAAAACTTGGGAGGCAAAATTTTAACACTTTCATTCCAGAACTTTCAGTGTCCTGAAACAGAAGATTGCAAAAGAAAACCCACCGTAATAAATCTTCATATTCTAATGAAGATATATTTAAAAGCCTAGTCCAGATATATAGTAAAGTTTCTAGTTCTTCGTGCTGCTAATTTGGACACAAAAGTTCTTTTGGAATTTATATTTGAGCCAAGCTTACACGTACAGGGTGAGGGCAGTGATGTGTGTTCAATTCACACAATTAAACTCCATGAAAGTTCTGCTCTGTGAAAAGTCTCAAATATAATTTGACAAACTCCCAAAACATCTATGTAGTAAGTAGGTAATGTTCTAGATATTTCAAGCTAAAGAAGAAAGTGAGTCCACACAAAAACCTACCCACAGACGTTTATAGCAGCTTTATTTATACTTGTCAAAACTTGGAAGCAACCAAGATGTCCTTCATTAGATGAATGGATAAATAAACTGTGGTACATCCCGATGACAGAATATTATTCAGTGCTTAAAACGAATGAGCTATCAAACCATGAGACGACTTGGAGGAACTTTACATGCATATTACTAAGTGAAAGAAACCAATCTGAAAAGGCTACAAATTGCAGAATTCCAACTGTATGACATTCCGGAAAAGACAAAACTATGGCGACAGTAAAATCAGGGATTAGATGTGGGGGCAGGGCTGACTAGGCAGTGTATAGAGGATTTGGGGGACAGTGAAAATACCCTGAGTGATACTATAATGATGGGGACACGTCATTATACATTTGTTCAAATCCATAGACTGTCCAATGCCAAGAGTGAGCCTTAATGTAAACTATGGTCTTTGGATGATTATGAAGTGTCAATGTAGGTTCATTAATTGTAACAAATGTACTCTCTGGTGGGGGAGGTTGATAATGGGGGAGGCTGTGCATGGAAGGGAGGCAGGAAGTATAAGAGGAATCTCTGTACTTTCTGCTCAATTTTGCTATGAACCTAAAACTGCTCTAGGAAAAATGTCTTCTTTAAAAAAAATTGAAATCATTTTTTAGATGTCATATATCTGGCAGAAATTGAACAATTCAGTTTTGTATACTGTCATTAGCCTATTTTCCCCCTAGGGGAAACAGTTTTTCATGCTCTAAAAACAACAACAAATTGCCAATTAATATCATTTTATAATTTGTAAATTTCATATCTCCAGATGTAGAGTTGAATATAGAACAGATGGAGTGGATGACAAGAAAAACTAAAAAAAATTGGAGCATACCCCCCAAAACGATGACTATATAAACCATTGAGCACAGACTTCCCTGCTATGAATAGGAACATTGTTTGGCCTAATCAATGCTGTAATCTCTGAAACTTCAAGTGTGTGTGGCCAGTGAATATTTCTTTTATTTTTATTCTCATTTATTTGAAGAAATAGGAGGAGCTACTACAAACTGAAGAACCACTCACTCACTAAATAAAAATAAATTAAATCCAGGAGTTCACATGATTTATTGAAAACATTCAGTGAAAAAGCTAATCTTTAAAATATGTCTATATTTATTAACTTTGGTTTATTTTTTTTTTTTACCCACTTCACAGTTACGTCTCTATGGAGGATAGAGAGTGACATGCATGTTCAATCCAGGACTCAGACACGTCCCTTATTCTAGATTGGTTACCTACCAGAAATCATTTACCTGAAAGTCTGAGATACCTCCTGGGAGAAAATTCTTCCAAAGAAAAAAAGCAATTCAAACAAGCACAATATAGATATGATCCAGCTTTTTTTAAATAGCACTGGTGGTCAGAGGAGAGGGCTTTCTAAGAGCAGCACAGTGACTGTCCCTCAGTTTTCTCTCCTGATCCAGACCCCAAGTGCGGTGTTGGTCTTGAAGCTGTGCCAGCTACTCTGGAGGCTGAGGTGGGAGGATTGCTGGAGGTCAGGAGTTTGAGACCAGCCTGGGCAACATAGCAAGACACCCATCTCAAAAACTAGCCAGGCGTGGTGGCTCGAGCCAAAAAAACAAAACAAAACAAAAGAAAAATTCTGTGACATCAGTACACAAGAAGAAAGGCCATGGGGAACGGTGTTACCCATAGGGAGGAGAGTGGCCCCCACAGCCCCCCAAATCCTGCTCAGTACACAGCTTCACTGTAGTGCTTTGAAAACTTCAGAGAACACAGTGCCCTTGGGCTCCAAGGGGAGCCCAGCACACCAGCTGCATTGGTGGCCGTGCCTAGAGCACAGCAACTGGTGAGGATGACTTATCCTGGCCACCACAGGCAGCTACCGGGGCACAAAGGGGCAAGGGGGAAAACTTGGAAAGGAAGAAAATGACAGAGCCACATGGTAGCAAGTAGGACTTGTTTGTGAGCACAGGTGAGACTTCTCCTTAGGGCCTCCCAGGAATTATGATTGAATCTGAGTGAGGGTCATGGAATAACAGGTGAAAGAAAGAATCAACCATACATGGATATTGCATTGAAATCATATAAATTCTAAAGTAAATATGATAGGCTATTTTGATTGCATACTTTGAAATGGATCTAGATAATAAGGTTGATTTAGTTATGAACTTTCATATTTGTATTTATGAATTTTAACATAATGCCCGTAGACTTTCCCCTCTGGGATGTTATGTGATGTGGACTATTTTATCACGTGCCGTCACTTGAAAATGCATTGTTTCATCTAATCCAGCAGTCTGGTGAGGCACACACTTCTAATACAGCCCTGTTTTAAAGAAGAGGAGCTCATTCCAGAAAGACCAGTGACATGTTCAACATCATCCAGTTAGTAGACATCAAAAGTGGGCAAACTCAGCCCTTTGGGCTCAGAATCTCAACCTCCTTTCATAGCACTGCAGGACCTGCCAGATGTCACACTGCTGGTTGGTGATTCTGGGATCAGCATACAAAAGCTCTGGGCTAACAGTTGAGAAACCCCAAATGGAATCCTCCTGTTCAGCCTCTCTTTGACCTTGGGAAAGTCACTTAGCTTTCAATTTTATTTCCCCATCTGCAGAATGGGTTGGGTAATAACAACATCTGCCCCACCCAAACTTACATGAATGTTACGAGGAAGAATTAGATAATGTCTGCGCTGAGTTTTGCTCTCCTTAGAAGAAAGTCTCTATAAAATATGAGGCAGAAATTCATTTGACTTTATGAGGGCTGATGAGATCAAAGCCTGTGGCCATGGGCAGGGGAAGCTTTCCCCTGCACAGAGAACATTTACTGCTCTACACTCTAATAACATTCCTCCCTCAAGATTTTAAAATGATTTGCAGATAGTCATTAAGTAAATCTTGCTGCCCTGAAGCAACATGCAATTTGCACCATAACAGCCTAAAGCTTTATGAAAATGAAATCTTAGGAAGAGCAAAGGTGATGCTTGAAAAAAAATCCAGGAATCTTGATCTTTTGGTCTATTTTCTAATCTATTCTCTGTGTCTACAAATATAATTTATATTTAACTCTTTGGTTTTCTATTCGTAGCAGCTAAGTAGCAACATGACAAGCAGATCTCCTAGTGGGAGACCCTAAGCATAAACAAAGGGAAACAGATCCTCCTAAACATCAGTAACTTTTAAAAGCTTTGGAAAACTCTAAAACTTTATATGCATTCCTAGTTTTGACATTTGCCTGAAACAAAAATCCTGTCTTCTCCCCTGTTTGTTGTGCAGTTCCTTTCCTTCAGAAAGTGAATAAGGTCATCAAACCATAAAAGAACCCACTGTTGAGTTTTAGGGAATCTGTCTTCCCAAAGCATGAGCATCCATTAACCAGGTCTTGTGAGGTTTGCATAATATTGCCCTAACCTCATTTTCTGATGTCTCAACTTGACTGCATTTCATTTTAATTTATTAAACTATACTGGCAAAGTCTCAGAGTAAAATGCTATGCTATCTTATTTTTTAATCTACATGTTAATCATGTCTAATTGGCCTTCATTTCCATCTGCACAGATCTCTAGTCCTCATTTCTGGAATTAGTAGATCAAATTTCCAAATCCAACCCCAGTCATGACCTCATGACGTGTATTTGACTTTGCCTCATTATTCTAGCAAAGGCTTAAAATGTAGGATACCAGCGTTAGGAAGGACCAGGTGATAAAATGACGAGTTTCAGCTTTTAGAGTATTTCTTGTTTGAATTAGATCTGTTGAAATACAAGAGTTAAAAGCACTGGGGAACCTTCATTCTCAGGTAAGACTGACATGGGCTGTGTTTTCTTTCCTTTATAGACCTGTTCTGCAGTTTAGTCTTTTTTTTTTTTTTTAATCTTTTTTCACATTTAGAGGATGTTGATGTTTTGGAGTTTATTGAGATGAGCATTAGGGCCAGAATTGATAGGCAATATATATTTATAACAGATTGAATAAAATCCACTACCTCCTCTCTCTCAACCCCTCCCAGAGTTTTTGCCTTCAAAAAAAGAGGGACTGATTCCACCTAGTTCTAAAAAGGGAGGGCTGACTTTATACATCAGTGCTGCATTAGTTACAACAGGGACCTCTCCATGCAAAACACAGATGCCTGCTATTTCTGCTCATATTTAATCACAACAAGTAACCCTTAGAGTGGGGGAAATAATTTCAAAGATGGCACAAAGGTGCCTTTTGCAAAACAATTTTCTCCATCCAGTAATGGTGTGTTTCCTTTAGCTAAATCTTTTTCCGCTGATGAAATGCAAATAGTTCTAGAAGCAATAACATATTAAGTCTTATTGGTCATTTATACCTTGTTGTGAACGAACTAAACAGATTCTGTGGGGGTAGAGAAAGAACTGGAAAGGGAAGCCTAAGGAAGTCTGAGGAGCTGAGAAAAAACTCTGACTTTTACCTGACCAGATATTTTCCCAATAATAATGCAGCCTTCATTCTATTCCCTTTCTAGCAGCTTCTTTCTTTTGTGGCTGAAAGGGCACAAAGAACATTTTCTTTAATGTCTCCACAGGAATTGTGTATTAGGAGAGTAAGAAGACAGACGAGGAGGAGAGAACGACGCTGAGTTAATTCTTCCCTCCCTGCCCAGGAGGGCGTGCTGTTAATAGCAGGCAAGCTGGCTGCCATGGCGAACAAACCTGCAGCAACTCGCCGGCGTCCAGGGTTCCAGACCAAGCGAGGGGAGGAGCACAGAACACTTCATTCTAATTATGCCAAGGAGTCTAGAAAAATAAAACAAAATCTCAAAAGCACTGAAAGATTGTATATTGCAGTCTAAAATGAACTGGGCTACTAACATTCAGAGATGGTGTTTCCACTTCTTCAGCTATGACAAACTTGCAATTGTGAAGGAAAATGAATGTTTCTGTATAATGACAAAAAATAAAAATCTAAGATCCAAGACCCTTGGTTGGTGAAGAAGTGAGCACTGTTTAAAGATACAATCTTGCCCAAAGCAAAGAAAAATTATAATTACAAACATGATTAGTTCTTTCTACTGCTGAGGGTCATTCTGGTAGGCTGCTCTTTTGTTTAACAAACAGTATCATGAGCTTTCTTGAGCTGCAAAGATACGCATTGAGACTAATGTGGAATAAAGGCTGCAAATCAAAAATTTTCCAAATAATCTTAATATTGCAGGAAATGGGGTTGAGGGAGTGGTCACTAGGGCTTTGAGAGCCCTAGGAGGAAAGATTACCTAAGGCCAGAACTTGGGACAGTAAGGTCTTAAGGTCAAATCTTGAAGTTCAAGGGGGTTTCTTTTCTGTGCCTGGTATAGGCACTGCTTTGGGGGAATGAATGACGAAAAATGATGGACTTGTGATGGGCGATGGCCTCGTGAAGGCGAAGCAGTGTGGATAGATGGCAGCGAGCAGAGACAGCAGGAAGAAGAGCGCATGCAGAGACTTCAGTGGGAGCTCAAGGTGAAAGGTGGCCACGAGGAAGAAGACACCCACATTCTGGGATCCCAGGGAGAGGACTCGGCTTCCCACAGTGTTTGGTGTGGACGTTTGGCCCATTTTATTTGTACAAACAGAAAGAATGGAAAATAAAAGAGCAAAGGTGGAATGCCAGAGAACAGTCTTCATACCTAATGAGTTCGCTCTGGCTGCGTAAGGCATGAAAATCACATCACAACCTCTTACTCTCTCTCCAGGACATATCTCTTCCCTGCTTCAAATCTCAGATCCAGAACCATCTGGAATGGTTGGGTTTTGAATCTGGACATAGCTGCACATAGTCTAACCCAGTAGTGTGCTGGTAAACTGGATCTGGGGGTTGGGGGTGGAGTTGGCTGATTTTGACGGTATAAATACAACCACTTCGGCCAGTTTCGAGATATTAACTCTACATCCCTGAATGCAGAGTGGGAAGAGATGTGTGTGGAAGGGAGCGAGCTCTCAGAGGCTGGGACAGCCAGCTCCAGCACACCACTGGCTCAATCCATGTGAGGGCAATTCACTCCAGTCTGTCACAGGACTAGCCACCTGGCCTTCTTTCAATTCCCTTTACTGGCTCTGCTTCCTCCTGCAACAGGATTTTTGTGCTTTCTGTTCCTTCTGCTAGGATGCTCTTTCCTTCCTTTTCACCTAATCAGTGTCTACTCATCCATCTGTTCTCAGCACAACTGTGACTGCTTTAGGCAAGCTTTTTCTGACCTCCCTGGCCAGGTCGATACCTTAATTCTGGACTCTCATTGTACCGTGCACCATTCCTCCCTAGAATACATCACAGGTATAATTTTACACTTGTTCAATTGATCATTTGAATTATCTGTCTCTCCTCGTTCATGGTAAGCTCCAGGAGGTCAGGCCCTAAATGCATCTGTTCACATTGCACCCCTCGCACAGAGCCTGGCAGATAACAGGGGTACGATGACAATTCAATGAATGAATGAGCATTACAGATCCTCCCCAATCCTAGCGAATCCTCGCTGGCTACTTTGTGTTTGAAGCTAGAAAGTGTGGAGTGCAGAATTAACTTCTCTCTCTTCTCCATCAACACCATACTTGGAGGCGCTTCAGATCAAGAAGTACTCTCTTGATCAGACTCATTTGAAAGCGAGTCTACAGCAACTTCTTTGTATCTGAAGAACAACCCAGTAACCTGGTAGCGCTTTAGAAACCATTTTGTATAATTATGAGCTACATGACAATGTCTTGCTTGGTTGCCTGATAGAATCTTCATCAAGTAAACGTATTTTTTCATTCTTTCCTATCTACACATACCTACTCAATACACTTGGATATATCCAATTAAAATCAATATAATCTGGAAGATAAGAGAAATTAGAACTTTTAGGGATCTATATACAATTTCCAGTCCACATTTCAGCAGTGAAAAGTTACATCAGTATTTAAATAATGAAAACGTTTATATTATGTGGCAAGTTGAAAGGGCTTACAAAAAATAGTGGCTAAAGTTATGGAGTACCTATGTACTAAATCCTCACAGCAACTCTATGAAGCACAAATAGGTTAACCTAAGGGTTCAAGGTCATAGGGCTGGAAACAGTGGAGACATGGAAGGCACAGACTCTGACATTGGTGCTCATATTTCTAGTTACTAAGCTCTACTGTCTAAGGGGAAAAGATCAAATGCAAAATAGATACAGTGACCCTTCGGTCAGGGAAGAATACTATAAACAAAGACATGTGAATAGAATTGGAAGAAGGCAAGAAGAAATTTAAACAACCATGTTAAGGTAAGAGAATAGGATAATTGGTAGCTTTTTGGGGGGTGAAGGTTACTGTTAAAATTTCATTTAAGATTGTTATAAAGCAATTTTTGAAGGACAAATAAACCCAGTTTGCATCTTTTGACAATGGAACATGCCCACACACTGTCATTACCATCTTGCTAAGGATTCTAAGAGGAAAAGTAGACTTCATTTGATTCCTCTGTAGCCATGTGAGCTGTGTCTTCGCCTAGTCATAATAGTAGGAGCGTGCTTCGGCAGTAAAATTATAGTTAAATTTAGTTAAACTCCTTAGCTATGCATCAAAAGTCTAGAGTTGACAGTATGCAGTTTAACATAACGTTCTGTAAAGAATCCAGTAGAGGCTAAGGCCAGGCTTAAGGAAAAATAAAAAAAGACACGACACTTTTAGAAACCAATAAATATCACCTACTACAGCTGCTACTCAGTACAATTCCCTTTACCAATAGCAATTTTAATTTTCGCTGAGAACTTCCTATGTGCCAGACGCTAGGCTACATGCTGGGGCTAGACACGCCTTCTTTTGCTTCATTCTTACAAACCCCTGTGATGGGGCTGCTTTCATTGTCCTCATTTTAGGGTTGAGAAGAGAAGCAACTAGCTCAAATTGACACATTCAACCAAAGGGAGAGCAGAATTTTGAACAAAATTATTTCCATCTGATTCACTCTACACATTTCATTAAAAAAAATATGAAAAGTTAAGAAGAAAGTATTTTCAGCTCTAACTGGCCATTGGCAAGATTTGATCATTTGGCCGTGTCGACTCACAACAGTTTCTTTCTGGAAGCCCTTTTAGAAACATATTCCATGAGGGAGCTTCTGCTTTGTAAAAAAAAAAAAAAAAAGCCTGACCAAGCAACCTCTCTGCCTACTGACAAACAAAAAAGCCAGCTTCAAGAAATGAGAAGCAGCAAAACCATAGCAGTAGTTTTCAATTCTAATATATTCAAATCATTTGGGGAATTTTGAAAAAAATACTAATACTTGGTCTGCATCCCAGACCAATTAAATCAGAATTTCTTGGGGGTGGAGCCTGGGCCTTAGGGATTTTTTAAAGCTCCCTGAGTGATTCTAACATGCAGCAGAGCTGGGAGCAGTTTTCTTGCCTGCCATCAGACCCCTGAACTCCCTCAAGAGCTCTCATCTGTCTACTCTGCCTCTTCACCCCAACCATGCCAGGTGGAAAAAATGTGCTTTGCACGATGAAAGTAACAGCAAAAAAAAAAAAAAAAAAAAAATCGCCGTTTTAAACAATTTTTTTTGCTAATAAGCTTAATTTGCAAATCTATACAACTGCTTATAATTGTTTATTTTATAAATGTATCTATGTCCTGCCACCAGAATTTTCTAGTTTCAAAAGTCATACCAAAAGGCAACGGCAGAGGGCCCACCTCTCTCAGAAAGAAAGATCAAAGAACTGCCATGGTGTGTTAAATGGAAGAGCCAAAGCTTTCCTTGTAAATTAATGTAAGGTAGTCGATAAGTGAGAAGGTCAAAACATGATGAGGAAAATAAGAACTCAGAGTCTTAGACAAATTGAATAGGGGGTTAAAAGAATCACTAAAAAAAATGCTGGGAATGGAAATGAGCAAAAGTGATTCCAGGGTATACAGTCTTTGATACTGATAATGAAAGTAGTGAAAGTTAGAACAGGGAAGTTGGCAAACCATAAAAGTTGGGTCCCAAAGTTCCCCCTAATTATGGATATCTTTTTTCTTCTTTTTGGGTGAAAGTGGGAATGGAAGATTTGGATTTATATGGACAACATCTGTGAGGAAACTTGGTTATGTCTTTCTCTGACTGCCAATGTGCACCCTACAGAAGAATCAGAAATCCCAGGAATTTTCCATTGCATCATCTGTTCTTAAAATTGTTTTCATTTTCACTTTCACCATTTATGTTATACTTCAGAGTCACCAAGCAAACATACCACTCATTAGAAATTGATGAAAGTAAAAGTTTAATTAAAGACTAACTTCTACGTGGTTGGTCTTCTAACATGAAGTATTTGTAATAACTGAAAGAGTTTAAGGGGGTTGTCTTTTCTTTTTCATACAAGTGTAATTTTTAACCAATAAAAGTAATAATAGGCATCATCAAGAACTTTTCTCCTGCAAATCTCAATACACACCCAAGGAATATTCATTTCCATCAAGTAGGAAAATATAATGATTATTTCCATTTTACAACTGAACCAACTGAGAGAGAAAAGGTGATTTCACAAATAGCTTTGAATAAAACTAGTTTCATCACTCGTAATCCATAGTTCTACTATTAAATGACTTTTCCTGCTTTAGTAACTTTGGGATGGTAGAGAATGGAGGTTTCATTTTCACTGTTAAGGATAGTTGTGTCCTAGTTCTAAGACTTATCATGAGTAAAAGCCCTGAGTCCAATTTTAGTCATAGTTTCAACTTCTGACCCCAAACTTGATCTGGACCTGTGTAAAGCCAGAGACTCTACTTAAAGCTTCAGTGGGGAGGGTAGGGGTGAGAACACATCCCTCCTACAGAGCTAAAATCTAACTCATGACTTGATGCCAGGAACACTAAACCTCACTACAAAGTCAGGTTCCTCCTACACAAGACTGTAGATCATTAGAGTTCCATTTCAGTATGCCTAAAAAAGTGTTGAGCTTTAATTTAGGCCTATGATCTGACAGTATGTGCAGCTATGGCAACACACTGACCCTGTCCTGAAGCTCTGGTAGAAAATATAGATGTTTTCCTTTAAGTCCTTCATTACCAGGCCTCAGTGAGTAGAGAGAAGGAAGAAGTAGGGTGGCCTAGGGTAGACAGCTACAGCCAAAATAATGCCAGGCCATGGCCATGAGGGCAGCTAGGCAGTGGGTTGCAGCTTAATCGCATCCTTCTGGCATAAGGACACCCCAGCTTTGTCCCAGCTCTGCATACAAATAGGTAAAAGTCTAAGGATGCATTCAGTTGTGTTTATTCCGCCTGTTGCATGTCAAGTTGTTTTAGTAAGTCTGATTCTATTCAATGCTCAGAATGGAAGACTGCTGACAATCTTTGTTAATTGTGCAGACAATTTTGGCTGAGTACCCAATGTATACAATTGCATCTGCAAACACATGTGCTGGTGGTGGTAATAGAGTTGTCCTATGGTTCAGTTAACTCCTGAGTATGTAATTAATGCCGATTGTAACTACAAAGAAGTACTGGAGCCACTCCTCTGCTGAAAACAGGGATGTTTTTCCCTTAAGCCCATTCATTACCAGGTCTCAGTGAGCGGAGAGAAGGGAGGGGCAGGGTGGCCTGGGATAGACAGCTGTAGCCAAGGCAATGCCCATGCACACCACCTCTGTGAAGAGATCATGTAAATCTATATTCAGAAATTTTCTTAAATAAATAATTTTTAATTACTGTGCGTATTTTCAGGAAGTTATAATAAATCCAATCATCACAGTGTTTTATGTAAAACACTGTATTTATGTATTGCTTGATTGTTCTCTACTACCTCTGGAATGAAATCCAAACTGCCGATATAAGGAACAGAAGGTCTTTTATAAACCATCTCCAGCCTATCGCTCCACCTTTATCTTCCTCCACGCTCCACCAGCCTTCTCACCCCTCAGAACACACCTGCTGCTTTTGCTACCCAGAACTAACCATCTTCAGAGTGCATTATTGGCCAAGACTGCTGGCTAGAGGTCCATGGGTCCATCTATCTTTCAGACATGTTTTGTTTGGGCCTCAGAATATTTAAAAAGATTTTTATTTGGACATTTTACAGAACTTCTATCTTTTTTGTGAAAAATGGAAGAGTCACCAACACTGGGCCCACATTCCTGCACGGCAGCAGCCAGTCGAAGCTGAGTAATGGCATTCTGCTTTAGATGTGGTGTGTGCTCTAGTTCTCCACAATCCCCCACCGCTTTCCCCTGCATCGTTCCTAACCGGGTCATTCATTATCTGTATCTGACTTGTCCCCATAAGGCCACACACTTCCACTTCCACATGTTTCCCTTATGCTAGTTCCTCTTTGGGGAATGTTCCTCTGAGTTTCTTACCAGTAGACTTCTACTAGTGCCAATTCAATAACTCTTCCTCTGTGAAGTCCCTCATTTGTCTCCTGTGATCCCTCATACACACCGTTATCACAGGACCCAGCACCATACATTGTAAGCATCCACTCCCTGACTACTGGTGTCCTAAAGTGCAAGAACCCGGTACTGTTGATGTCTGTATTGCCAGCATTTAGCACAGATGCTGATGGATGAATAAATGTCCAAGAGGGCCATAACAGGGTATAGAAAAGAGTGAACTAACTCCCATGACATTGATAAGAGAGTGACTCTTTTTTTTTTTCTGAGTCAGGCGTCAGTTGTGTTAACAGAGGTTGAAAGTAGAGCAAAAAAGTAGGGTAGCAAGAAAGCTAAGAACACAAGCAGAATCTTTGCTGAAGAACAAATTCAGAAAGCAGGACACATAATGATACATACCCTTCAAATACAGGTAGGTAAATAAGAAGAAGAAGAAAAAGGAGAAGACTAGGACGACTCGAGGCAAACTGCTGAGGAGACATATAGACATGAAAGTATTTGTATCCACATTCTCTAGCTAGAAACATTTTCAAATATAGTCACGTTGTTCTTACAATTAAGGAAGGGCAATTTCAGGAATTGTTTATAAACCTATTTCTCTACATTGGAGAGGTAAAAGGTTCAAACTACTAAATATCTGTTGTGGAAGAGAAAACAAAAACAAGGAGAAAGCAACTCTCTTTTTTTTTTTTTTTTTTTTTTTACCCTTTCCCTAAAGAACGAAGGTGGGGGCAGGGGAAGGGGGAACTAATGAATTCGTTAACATCTGAAAGGTTTGACTCCCAGGGAGACCAGAAGTCAACTGTATTTCTGCAAAGCAACAATCACCATTACTTGGCCTTTAAATCTCTTATCCTTGTATCTTAAGTTAATTCTGGTGAGCAGTAAAAATACAGAGAAACAGTAGAACAGTTGTTGACTGAATGAGGTATATGAAAAGTAAAAATTATTTAGATGCATCACAGCAACAAAACCAATACCCTGTGCTAGTAACAGTTGTCTGGTTTGTGTAAAGAAGTCTCCTTTCTTACTCTGAGAGGCACACATGCTCTCTTATATAATTCTTGGAGCACCACTTCCTTTAACCTCTGACTAAGGAACTCTGACAAATGGGCACTTGCATGCATTTACGTTTAATCCTTTATGTCACCTGCTGTTAATCTCCTCCTACTTATTTTCTATAATATTAACTGCTTAAAAAGGAAGAAGAAAGAAGCATGTAGCACTTGACCTAGAAAGAACCAGTTGCCAATTTTTAAATGAAAGAAAGGAAGTGTAGTGTCTATAAGGTGACAAGTTTATGTGGGAGGGTTATTTTGAATGACTTCAAGGAACCTCATATTTTTCTGGTATAACATCAAGTTAGTGGCGTGCTCTTCATTTTTTAAAGAATGTTTTCTCTCTGTTACAAAATCCTGTTGAAAAAAATATACTCATCTAAGTATAAGATACTAATTTCCTCAAGTATGTTCTATGGAGTTACAAAACTCATGATGAAATAACAGCCTCTTTAAACACTGTGTTTAACATCTCTGACTTCAGTTTGTGCCGTTAGAAGGTCCCCAGTGTCTGAACATTTGCTCTCAATCCTATGCCTCCAGCCCCCAAAACCTTTGCTCTGTAAGCAAATAAGAGGCAGCAATGTTAAGAGCAAGAACTGAAACGTCTTCTGGGAGGAAGAAAGTATGTCTCCACGTTATCATTCTAAACCATCTATTGGTCAAATCTTTTCCTGTCATCAGTTTTTAAAATTAAATGCCTTATTTTACTTGAATGAATAGCAAAACGTGTAGACTTCCCAGTCAATAAACATATTAAAAAACTAGTTTCTTGAATCCATTTTCATGATCCCAGGGAGTTAAATTGTTTCCTTTGGAGAAAACTAGCTAAAATTTCACCAGGATAGTTAAGATAAAGTGACATTAATTATAGCCTTATCTTTTAGACTTATATAAAATAGTTATTAGTTATCGTCTTCTTTTTCTGCTCTTTGCCATAAGAGAAATTGACCTTCGACTTTTAAGAGTACAAAGTCTCTTATCTCTTTTTCAATAAATTAGTCAGTGTGAGATCTCACCTATCATTTTCCATTGAAATGAACCGCCTTGCAAGTATAGCAGTGCCTACCATAATTCAACTTTCCTAACTGAGCTTATGTTTTTAATAGAATGCTTTGTTTTGTCTTTGTAGCTTTATTCTGTATTTGGGCTCATTGCATTGCCTGTTAACATCTGGTCCGAACCATTTGCAAGTAGCCCCATTTTTACACACCGATATATATAAAATATAGATCTCACTTATCTTTTAAGAGGACAGTTCTGGCTTCTGTGTTGAGGATAGACTGAAGGCAGCCAGTTAGAAGAACAGTATAATATCGTAGGTGAGAGATAACGGTGGTTAGTAACAGCAGGAACAATGGACATGGTGAGGCGTGGACAGATTCTGGATATTTTTTAAAGGTAGAGCCAATGAAATTTCTCAATGGATTATAAAGAGAGAAATCAAGGATAATCACTAAGTTTTGTAACTGGAAGACTGAAGTTACCATTTACCAAGAAAGGAAAGATTTAGACGGAGCCAGGTGAGAGAGAAGGGGTGGGAGAAGTGGACCAGGCTATGTGAGTCTAGTGTTCAAGAGGGAGATCCAGGCTGGAGATAAAATTTCAGAATCATAAGTATATAGAAGGTATTTTAAGCCATTTGTAAGAAGCTCCAAAGCAAAAATGAGGTAAAAACCCAAAACAGACTTTGAGCAAGTACAGCAGAGGCTTGCAGAGAGAAAGAGCAGGGTAATCACAGTGTGCTGCCCGGGGCTTTGGGGCCAAGGGTGCCAGTCACAGCCCCCTGTGACAGGAAACTGGCCACGGGGGCAGAGCCGTGAAGGCAGATGAGCAATTCTGCCTCTTGGTGCAGCCCAGGGCCCTCACCATCAATCCTACACCTCGGCCTACTCTCCACAGTCGGGGGACACCTGCTTCACCGCTTAACCTTAACTTAATCTTTCTATTAAACAGATAACAATAACTTGCTAAAGGACTTACTGTATAAAAAATAATGTAAAAGTTTAGAAAGGAAATGTGTATCTACCCATTTCATAGGCAAAGGAAATGTCATACTTAAATTGCTATTTGGTTGTGCATGTTAGGAATCATTCCTACGGATTTGTTAAAGCAGGATCTTCGAGTGGGCCATCCTCGGTTATCACAACTCATGACCTATGTTCCCTGGGGACACCTGGGCTCCCGGGGCTTTTCTGCCCATATTCTGCCCATTTCTAGTTTTGCCTTTCTCACCCCAGGAGCTCTGTTCTCACACCTTCCCCTTTCCATCCTGCACACACTCTCTCTCTGGGAGCTCAAACAGCCCATGTGACCCCTACCATATTTGTCAATGCTCCTCCTTTTGCCATTTCTTAGTACTAAGCCCATGAAAGTGACGCTTCACCAGCATCTCCCATCTCTCACAAGCATCTCAGAAACTACACATCTCAAACTGTTAATTTTTCTCCAAACCTTCTCCTCCTGATCCAGAATTCCTTCCCCCACAAGTTGCATCACCATTTATGACATCTCCAGGGCCAGAAACCCAGGAGTGACCCTAGACCCCTTCATCTCCCTCCTCCTCCTCAACCCAACATCCAATTAGTCTTGTCAATTCTACAATTTAAATATTACCACCTCCCTATACCACTTCTGTAACTTCTGCATACTTTCATCATTTCATATATCAAAAAATTTAGCAATTATTTATGTATATGTCTGTGTCCTCTATAAGACTGTGAATTCCTTGAGGGGAGGTTATTTTATGTTATTGTGGAGGTGAATTGACTAATTCCAGATTTTAGCAGAGTAAAACCACTTGGTAAGGGTAAGGATATGGAATCAGTGGCTGCAGCAAGAGGTACTAAGAGGAAAGGGGTGGATATTTTATAACAGTAAAAAGCCTTGCAAAGTTGGTATTGGACGGCACCCTGAAGACTTGTGTACACATAGCCTGCACAACCACATGCAGAGGTCCTGGTTAAACATACTTGAGTTGGAAAGAATTTGCTGTATGCCTGATATGTAACCAACACTGTGATAGGCACTGGTCGGGGATTAAGAAGAATCAGATGCAGCTTCTGCTCTCCAGGAGTTTCCATCTAGCTGGAGAGAGAGGTGGATGCAGAGTACATGAGAGTATAGAATGGATAGATTTTCATGGTGACTGCAGACCAGCGGTCCCCAGTCTTTTTGGCACCAGGGATCGGTTTCATGGAAGACAATTTTTCCACGGATGGGAGTGGGGGGCGAGGCAGAGCTCAGGTGGTGATGTACTGCCTGGTTCCTAACAGGCCACGGATGGGTACCTGGCCTCAGCCTTGGGGTTGGGGACCACAGGTGTAAACAATAATATCCTAGAAGAGAAAAATCAATGAGACTAGTAGCAAAAGGCTTCTTACAGAAAGTGAATTTAAGAAGGTCCTCAAAAATGGGTAAACTCCAGTAGAAAGGGAGACTGAGATAAGTAAATAAACACATGAATTCAGAAATGTGTTCACAGGACAGTCAGGAGTCTAGCCTGAATGAAGGAGCGGCTCATGTCAGAGGATAGTGGGAAATAAGGTAGAGCAGGTGAAAGACAGAAAAGCTGGGCAGAGGATGAATATGCAAGCCTATAAGAGTCATTGATTTGAGCAAATCGTAATTAAAATTTGAGTCTACACTCTACCTAAGGTTGATATTTCTTTTGGCTCAGTTGGCTTTCCTTAGGTCTTCCTACACAACAAGCACAATGATATGAATCCGTAACTGCAAAGTAAAGGAAGGGACAGGGTGTGCCTGATGTCAATCAATGGAGACACACCAGCTGATTAAGGAGGTGTGTCTCCATCACTTCACTTTAGAAGGAGTCTCTTGCTTCTTCCTAGGAACTAAAGGGCTGATCACTTCGATAGGAAAGGCAACACCAAGAGGACTTGAGCAGTAGGCAACCTAAGTTAGCTCTCCACAGTAGAATATCAATTACAGACTCTTCAAATATGTATTTAACTACAGAAAGAGCACTTAGAGGTTGGTCCAAAGAAACATCTTTGTGCATGAGTGTGATGGAAACAGAAGATATCAGTTAAAGAAAAGACAAGAAAGGAAATGAAAGAGAGGTGTGAGATTTGTCAACCTTTTCCCTAAGCACAGTCTCTAATTCTCAGCGAAGTGCAGTATAACTACCCAACATTACAAAAAAACTCATCGTGAAACTCGAGCCAGTGGCAAAGCAGAATGAGCCAGTTTCACAGCAGAACAACTGACATGAGGTCTGCAACAGAACTACAAAAAACAGAGAAAAGTTAACTGTTAAACCTCCGACAGTTATGTTCTGCCTGGCTTAGGAACAACAAAATTTAGAAGCCATTAAAGTCTGAAATTTAATCCCAAAATGTAAATATTTTCCTTTTATAAGCTTGCTTAGGAACTGAACTCCCCAAACTATAGGAGATTTTTTTTTCTGTAATTTGTTGTGCATTATCAGCTATTTACATAATTACTCTAATTAAACTAGTTACAGCAGTTCCTGTAAATATGTGAATGATCACTGAAACATGTAATTATGTCCTTATATCATTAATTAAACTATATCAGCTGGGAAAATTACTATAAATATGTCTGGAGGTGTCATTAGTCTGTGTAATGGAGACATAGAATTCTTTATTGAACTATAATAAAGTGCTCTGCACTAATAATTCATTTAAAACACCACTTGTGATTTTTTAAAGTTCCAGATCTCAGTATAAAAGAAATATGTATCTTTCACCGCACAATGGTTTGAAAAACAAATACAGGTTTTAGGCTTTATTATCAACTTGGATAGAATGCAGTTCCCTAGTGGTCATTCCTGGCATTGCAGCTGGAGCAGGTAGCGCCTGTGCTGTGAGGTCTTCCCTTTGGGAGCCTCAAAGCCAAGGTCCTTGCAGGGAGGAGTCCAAGGAAAACATGTCTGCCCCCCAACACTGGACCGGCCCCAACGGCTCCCTCCTGGCTTCTCATGCATCTACCAACCAACCTCATTTCTCAGTGTTTATGTGTAAATAGATGTCCCAATGCCCCTAGCCAAAATACTGGACTCATAATAGTAGGATTTCCAGGTGAGAATGCTTTTTAAAGGACACACACATTGGAAGAGTAGAAAAATCTCAAAGTAATACATTTTTAAAGATAGAGTTTCAGACACTGTGAGTATAAGTGCAACTGAGAATCTAGTCTTTCAGCCCTTCAGACCAGGCAGTTTCTGTCTCCTCCTGAGGCAGGCCCTATAGTCAGCACTTGGAGGTACCTCAAGCCTCATACCGGGAAACAGCGCCCTGATTCAGTCAAGAAAAAAATTCAGCTCCCTCTGCCAGGGGATGGCAAATGGTGGCCACAGAAGCCCTCATTGGTTCAAAGGATGCTCGCTATAAAGGAAAAGGTGCCGAGGACCAAAAAGATGAGGGGATCCCCAGTGCTTCAGAAAGACACACAGGAAACCCCCTCCTTCAGAAAATAACAAACAGAGAAAGCTTTCAGTTCTTCAAGTGCAAAAATAAAAGCTTATGACTAGAATTCTGATTCTGCTTAGTTAATGTGTATTTCTGGGGAGAGGAAAAGGTTAACTTTGCTCTTAGACCAAAATTTTACACAAGTTTTCATCTTTTTTTGGAAAACAACATCTACATCTTAAAAGTAAATTCTTTGAAACAGAAGTTTCTAAGTTTTGGAAGAAAGCACATGATTTTATTTTTAATAATTATAAAATACAGTACTTCGTTTGTCTCTAATCTTTGTATATAGCAAATAACATACTTGACTACAGTTCCATCAAATTCACATTTATGGACCAAATAGTTCCTTAAAAACTAGACTGGGATTAGAGTTTCTGCCTCCTTTCAACTTCGTTTTGTAAGGCAGAATTAAACTCATTCTGTAAAATGACACATAATAATATACCAGTGACTCCTCAATTTTGGGGCTCACCAATGACTTCATGAATCTAATGATTACTATGCACATTCTCTCCCTCAAAAAATGAAAACTTGAATATATTCATTGTATTTTATATAGAATTTTAAACATTCCCTAAAGTCTAGTCACAAACGCGGGTTACCCCTAAAATACACTTCGAATTTTTAATTTTTATTAGACTGTGCTCTGTCAGGAGCTCTGGAGTAGAGTGAAAGCTTAATTAAAAACCTTTAATGAAAGAAAATCATGACTGATAATAATATGCCATATAGAATACTGGCAATATTTCAATGTAAACACTGGTCAGGAAATTAGACAAACTTTTGGCACACAAACACTACAAATACTGCTAGTTCTACTTCCTTGTCCTTCCTACCTTCAATTAATTTTCCTATAGGTTCAGAGTATTATATATGTATATAAGACATAAGCTATTTCCCAACATATTCCTGAGTAACTCCGTCTTTCCGATCCTGCAGTGTTGTCATCGCTGACTCCCCAAAGTGAAGCAGCCTCAGTAGATCCATCAGCAGGCTCCGGATTGTCAGGCGGCGGCTTTACTTCAGGATTCACCTAGCTTCAGGAGCAATCTGCTCTTCTCAAGGTGAAGGATCACTCAGAAGGCAGGTTCCTTTCCACAACACCCTAGTAAAGGCAGACAGCGCTGTGAAGAGAAAACAGAAAATGGGAGAGATCGGACTTGTTTTCTGGATCCTGAAGCATGTCATCCCCGAAGTTGTCACTCACTAAACAGAGCATCTCAGCAGGAGAGATGCTGCAGCCAGCCTCAGAGAAGGGATCCCAGGCTCCTGGACATGTCTGTTCCTTCTCTTTCACTTGATGACAGGCAAGCCATGATCTCATTTGAAAGCCTTCAGTTAAACTCTACCATGCTATTTTCAAAATCAAGCTTCTCTTAAATCAACACCAAGGTAGGAAAACAATATAAACATTGCATATTTCATATTGACCTGAAGTTTTATTCCTTCTGGCATGTAATCACTGGAGCTACTCTCTTGGTCAGACAGACTAAATAAGCCTTTAGATCATGCACACGGCCGCAGAGTTTGTCCCAGGAGATTGGACTACAAATGGAGTACCTGACACCATCGATGGTTCAACTCACCTCATTTAGATGGGCAGTTGCTTTCAGAGAGTAGTTTAAGTGGCTTCGGCATGACTATTTACCTTAAGGAAAATAAGAATCTGATACTATAATTTTAAAGACTTCCATGAGATCCAAAAAAGCATATGCCCTTGAAGAATTAAAAAAAATAAATAAATAAACATTTTACAACATGTTGAATATAACATGCATTTATGGGTACTATATTTGTTAGAGGCAGAGTGAAACTATGAAAAAGCCTTCTTTCCCTGTCCATCAAATGGAATGCATTCACTAAGATTTATCTCCTACATAAAGAAATTTTATTTTCAAGTTTCAGATATTTATTAATCAATGTAATCCTCAACACAATACATCAACATGATTTCATGCATTTGGAGGAGAAATATTTCCTGGTTAAGTGGAAAATTATGTGGATGGCTTCTGGAAGGCCTTCATTCTAAGCAGCTTTATAGTGAAATATTTGGTTTAGAAATCTAGACCTTTCTTCGGTTTGCTATAATGCACATTCACTGAGTAGAACTTGTATTAATCCTTGGGACCCAGTTTGTTCCAGGGTTCTGGGTTCTTCTTTCTGTCCCACCTAACATCTGGATTGAACAGTGCCAGACGCAAGACATACAGCGCTGCCGCAGTACCTCCAGCTCCAATAAATACAGAGAGGGGAGTCTGGCTCGGATGCTTCCTGGCCCGACCAAGGATCTGGAGAAGCATGTTTGTGGCAGAGGCCTCCAGTCTAAAAGCAGAGAAGAACAAACCTGCCTGCCAAGCCCTGGACTAAGTCTTCCCTAAAGAAGTTTTTTTACCCCAGTGCCTAATCTGGGCCTATTCTTGATCCAAAAACTCAAAAACTAACACATACGATGACGTAATGGTTAGGCATAGATCAATGTGGTCATTTAGTTCAAAACAATAGTTGGAACAGGAGTTGGATATCACTGTAGGGTTATTAAGTGTCAAGTGGACAGGGAAAGTGTCTTTGTTCAGGACGGTCTACTGAAAACACATTAGATTGGGTTATACCGGACAAGCCCTCACCTACGTCTTACCTGGTTGTTTTAGAATTAAGGATAACCTAAGCTCTCTTCCGCAGAACTTCATGTACCTTGTATGAGAATTACTACGTGCTGGTATCCCCGCGCTGAGCTCCTTCAGGGGAGGAACCTGCTCTCAGCTTTGTCTGCCAATGCCCAGCAAGTGCCCATCACATGGTAAACCCTCACTGAAGGTTTGTTGACCTCCAAAGAAGTAATAAAATGTTGTATGTATGTGATTACAGTATGCCCAACACAGCGCTATGCCAACTATAAATCTATTTTCTAAATCCCAAAAGAAAACATGAAAGACAAATACATTTCTTTCCTACTATACCAAGACAGCACACATTTTCCAGGGTCATATTGGAGGATGCCTTGCATCCTTTTTGGTATAAATGAGGGATCAAGAGGATGTCTATATATATGTAAATATAATTAAAGCCCTCACTATTTGCCAAAGTCAGCATAGGTCACCTCTGATAGTTTGAGTATCTGTTGTTGATTCCCTTTATTTTCTGAACAGCAAGTCATATATTTCATAAAAGAAAAGCTTTTAGATTTTCCTTGAAACCTGACCACAATACTACTAAAGCCCAGTTGTTTTTTTTTTAAATGAGTGTATGCCTAATCATTGTCAACTAATGCCTATGGCTCCAGGCATGACTCAAAGCCAAACATTTCAATAATTACCTACCTCAGAGGGTCATTTATTCCTTTGGAAAATTACCTGGAGTAAATCCGCATTCAAAAATCTCAAGGTGGGTGTGGTGGCTCCTGTGGGTAGTCCCAGCTACTGGGGAAGCTGAGGCAGGAGGATCCCTTGAACCTAGGAGTTTGAGGTTGCAGTGAGCTATGATGACGCCATTGCACTCTAGCCTAGGTGACAGAGTGAGACCCTGTCTCAAAAACAAAAAGCAAAAAACAACAACAATGAAATCTTTGTGGAGCTAACCCTCTTAAAGGCCTGGAATAATTCTCTCAAAATGAGTTATATTCTCAGTTCGTTCATTATTTGCAATACTCATAAATGGATTATCTTATTCTCACCTTTTTTTTTGGAAAGCCCCTAGCAAAGCCCAAAGGCTTTGGGATCAAAAAGTCCTAAATTCAAATCCTGGCTCTGAACTTTAAAGGTTGTGTAATTATTTTCACAAGTACTTAAACTCTCAACTGCTCTATTTCCTCCTCAGTTGAATGGAGATCATATTATAATACATACCTGGCAAGGACACTTTGAGGGTTAGCATTAATGCAAAAAGTGGCTGGCATAGAGCAAATGCTTAATAAATAGTAGCTATTAATCTGGTGTTTCTATGTATTAGTAAAACCATATTTGTGTTCTTATGTACAATTTAGGAAACACTCGGACATATATTATCCACCAGATCCTCACTTTGACTCTGTAGGGTCATGCATAGAATAGGCACCATCACTACTGCACAGTGGAATTTGAAAATATTAATCATCTTGTCCAAAGTTACTGTTTGTTGGGGAGCACTAGGACCCAAACTCGGGGTCTCTGACTCCAAGTGAGATACATACTTTCTGCCTTCATGCTGCCCTGCCTCCTAGCACTGATCCAGTCAGCTTGTTCCTCTGTTTAAGGTAAAATGTTAACTGTTTCAGTAAAATTCTAATGTTGAATAATCCAACTGGAACCTAATGGAAGAAATTTCCTTATTTTCAAGATTCAGGAATTTTACCCATCTGATTCTTAAGAAAACAATGAGGATGAGTATGAATAGCTTGAAGGTAGCTTGATAGCTTTTTTTTCTAGACATTTTTTAATAGTTTTTAATTTTCCAAAATCAAGTTTATGATATGATTTCATTTACAGTATGACTACCACAACTCACTTTGCAATGTTCTGGATAAAAGATGGACTTCTTCATTGGGATGACTACAAAAATTTACTTAGACCTTTCTTGCTCTTCAGGGAGCTCCACTTGCTCCGGGCACTGGCTCATTGAGCATAAAACATTATTAAGTCAAGGTATCTGATCTGACCTTGAACAATTTCATGTCCTATAGCTATAGCGCCTAATATAGTAAGCAAAACTGCAAATAGCCATCAAGCAATTAAACCATGTGCCTGAGGAACTGAATTTTTTAATTTATTTATTTTTAATTAAATATCAATTTAATAAATATTATTAATTTATTGAAAATTAATGACCAATTTATTTATACTTAATATTAATTGATTAGTTTAATATTAAGTTTAAAACTTGACAGTTGCTTTAGTTACTGGAAAACTCTGAATTATGAAAGAAAACCTTTTAAGTATGTTTTAACAACTTGGGTACATGAATCTACTTTTTCAACTGTGCATTTTATGATTTCTGAATATAAAGTATTTCTGATGAAAATTCAGCAACTGAATTGAGTTGTGCTGTAAGTATGATATATACACCAGATTGCAAAGATTTAGTACCAAAAAAGGATGCAAAATATTGTCTTAATAATTTTTAGTATTGACCGCACATTGAAATGATAACATTTTGGATATATTAGTTTAAATACAATATATCACCATAATTAGAGTTGTTTTCTTTTTTTTTTTTTAATGTGGCACAAAAAAAATTTTAAGTGGATCTGTGTCTCAAATTAAATTTTATTTGGCAACACTGTCCTATAGGAAACCCAATTATCTGTGTAACCAGAGAAAATCACAGATAATACCACTTCTCATTTTATTGACCCATTTTCATTTTTGACTGGTGTAAGTCTCAGAGTCTTCGTTACCAAAGTTTTTGAAAGGTGCTACTTTCTCTGAGACAGCCAGACAGAAGGCAACAACGTGGGGTTTTTTTCGGGTGGGGTAGGTGTGGAGGAGTGGAAAGGCCTAAAAAATTCTGAAATTGATATAGCTCTTGAATTAAAAGCTGTATTCAGTTTAATTCAATGTCTCAAACATTTATGGAACATCTATGAAGTGCGAATGACATGTTACATGAAGGTTAACAGAGCCCCAAATCCCAGCCTTTGAGGTGCCTACACTCGAGTGTAGTATTTCTCAAGTTGTGGTCCCTAAACCACATCAGCATTACCTGATTCTGCCTGGTAAAAACGCATATACCTAGGTCTCAGGTAGGTGTATTGAATCAGATTTCTGGAGACAGTTACTCAGAAGTCTGAGTGTTAAAAGGTAATTCTTATGCCACTAAAATGTAAGACCCAGTCTTCCAGAGGGTGAGAAAGAGACACGAAACGAACACTGGACGTGGTGTAAGTACTCTGCTAGAGGCAGTGAGGCATTCACAGTGTGTCAGGAAGCACTGTTTTGAGCAACAGGTCTCTAACCTGAGGCTACAATGACAAGCAGGAATTAGTCACTAAAGAAGGATGGGAGGAGAACAGCAAGCAGAGGATCAGAATGAACAAGATACCCGGGCACAAATCCCTGCAGTGCATATGGGCAGCCTATGAGCAGTGGACTATTACTAGGGTGTAAGCATAATATGAGGGGATGAAGAATCTTAGATGCAATGCTAAGGATTTAAGACTCTTTCATCTTTAAGGTAGATTGTTTTTTAGGGTGAAGAAACATTGGTGGAGATAATAGGGGAGGCATGTGGAGTTTGAAAACAGTTTCCAGATGACCCTGATTTTTAGCAAAGGATGTTATGGCCAGGACGGTGTTAAGGAATTTTTATGTCTGACAGCTATGAGGAAAATGGCTTGGAGAGGGCTAGCACAGCGTCAGGGAGTTGACTAAGTGTTTAAACTGAAGAGGTGGTAGGAGGGATCAAAAGGAGGAAAACTATGGGATATATTTTAAAGAAGTGAGCTTAGCAGGACTTTGTGTTTTATTGAATGTTGGGGCAGGGAGAGTTTAGGGTGACTCCAGGTTCCTGCCTTGACTACAAGTGAAAGAGTGGTAATGCCATTCACTGAGAGAGAACATCAACAGCTCGGCCTGTTCTAATTTCAAAACTTTGTTTGGCATGTTCTTTTGAATGAGTCATTCTATGCAAAACCTGTTGACAATCTTCAAAAGGAACCAATAGAGCCATAACATGGCACAAGATATATACCACTATGTAGGAACTGTATCAGTTTTTGCATTAATAAATCTTTAAGTGAATTACAGTGTGAGTTTTTTTCATAGTTTCTATTTCTTTTTTTTTTCTTTTCCTTTTTTTTTTTTTTTTTAGATGTGGGGTCTCACTCTGTCACCCAGGCTCGACTGCAGTGGCATGATCATAGCTCACTGCGGCCTCGAACTCTTGGGCTCAAGCGATCTTCCCACCTCCCAAGTAGCTGGGACTACAGGTGTGGGCCACCATGCCCACTTAATTTTTTTCATTTTTTTAGAGACGGAGTCTCAATATATTTCCCAGGCTGGTCTCAAACTCCTGGCCTTAAGTGATCCTCCCAAGTAGCTGGGATTATAGGCATGAGCCACTGTAGCTGGTTTTTTTTCAGTTTTAAACGTTAGTAACACCTACTTCATATATCCACATATATGTCAAATTGTTAATTAAGAAAGAAAGTAACTGTGAAGGTAAAAGATACATTCTTTCTAAAAGTATTTTGCATATGTATTATTCTTTGAATATTCCCTAAGGATATAGCCTTAATTACCGGTTATTTAAAAGAAAGAAAAAAGCATTGAAAGGGTTTTCAGAGAAAAATCTATATGTACTCTGGATTAAAATATAAATAGAACTTTTATATATATCAAAATATCACATCGTATGCCATAAATATATTCATATATACTTATTATTTGTCAATTACAAATAAATCAATAAGAACTTTTACAGGAGAACTTTGGCGTACCTCACATTTTTCAAACAAATATTGCCTTTCCAGGGCAAAAGTGTTCTCTGTCAGTCTCTGAACTAAAATAGGATCAGATGATCCCCCTCAAGCTCCCAGCAGAGTTAATACTTTGGAACTTTGTCAAAATTTTAATACAAAGGATTATGAACACTTTCATATAGTTTCCTTAGAGATTGTTTTCATTACAAAAAGTAAAATGTTTTGCTTAACATTAATATTTAAACCAAATTAAGATAATTCTGGGTAGTGATATTTTTCATAAGCCAATTGACTACTTTTATTTTTCTTAGAACCATTACTTTCTCCAAAAAGTAAATCTGAATAAGTAATTTCTACAGATGATAAAACTTTGTAGTATTGATATTACATACTAGAATTTATTGCTAGAAACTTTATATTTCTAGCAATAAATTTAAATGGAAAGAGTAGAGTTATGATATACTTTATCCTAAAATGGTTAGCATTTAAAATTATGTAGTCCACTTGATGTGAGGGCCAAAGAAAAATAATAACTCCCTTAAAGCCGTCCCTTCTTCTTGTTCTGCTTGAGTTAAGAACTTCATTTTCTCGAACTCGTGACCTCGAGCTATCCTCCTGCCTCGGCCTCCCAGAGTGCTAGGATTACAGACATGAGCCACCACGCCCAGCCATGAACTTCATTTTCTTAAGACTCTGAGTTCAGATTTATTTTTTTTAAAAAGTTGGGAAAGACATTAGTGATTAGAACTACTGATTAGAAAACATGCCAGTTCTAACCAAATGATTTTCATGAAGACAAAGAATACTTCTCACAGTTGCTGGAATTAAGCACTTATTCACATATTGGTTTTATGACTAGCTTCAAAATGGATGGCTCCTTGAGGTAAATTCAATATTATATAAAGATATGTTAAAATAAACAAATAGAT
Source organism: Indri indri (assembly GCA_004363605.1). Lineage (NCBI taxonomy): Eukaryota > Metazoa > Chordata > Mammalia > Primates > Indriidae > Indri > Indri indri. The sequence continues at coordinate 62,844 of RJWJ010003626.1, forward strand.
AAATATGCAATGACAGAGCAGAAGAGGAAGAAATAAGATTCAGAAAAATAGTACGTGAAACAACATGCTTTGAGAGAAAATAGTTCCAAAGTCCTATGGCCAAAAATATAGCAATCCATACAAATTTTAGAAATAAAGCACCAGTACAAAGTTTAAAATTATGATGTTGCTGTAATTTGTAAGGTTATCAACCTTTACTTGAGGACAGAATTGAATCCATGGGAAGGACCCATAATTTGAGAAGAATTACAAGAACATGAATGCATAGGAATTAAAAGTTGAAGACTATTATAGAACGATAGGAAGAACTCAAAATTTGGAATAAAAAACCTTGGTTTACACAATCCAAGCTCTGCTATTTATTACCTGTGTGACCTTGGGCAAATTACTTTGCCTGTCTCAGCGTCGGTTACCCCACCTGGAAATAGGGACAATAATACATGGAGTGGGGGACATAGGCAGAAAGTCACCAACTGCTGTGAAGATTAAATGAGGCAATATATGGCACAGCCTGTTGTAAATTCTAAAACCCAAATGTAAGACATTATTAAGTATCTTAAATAAAAAAGCAGCTCTAAATATTTCCTCATCAATTGCCAACAGCACCATAAAGATTTTATGTGCACACTTGTGCTCAAGAGCCCATTCCAGGAACTGAGTATGCAGAAAGGTAAAAGATATTATCCCTCCTCTCTGGCTTACAATCAAGACTCCAGATGAGATAAGGCACATTAAAAAAAAATAAATAGAAAGAGAGAGAGATGGCAAAGAGAGGTAACATAGGCTTTATATTCAATAAGAGGCAGGGAAAGTAGGCATTCATACAACTCACAGGTGGGAGAGATGATTGTGGATTAGAAAAATCTAAGGAGCCAGGCACGGTGGCTCACGCCTGTAATCCCAGCTACTCTGGAGGCTGAGGTGAGAAGATCGCTTGAGCCCAAGAGTTGGAGGCCAGCCTGGACAACATAGCGTGACCCCCATCTCTAAAAAAATGAGAAAAAAATTAGTTGGGTGCGGTGTGCCTGTAGTCCCAGCTACTCAGGAGGCTGAGGTGGGAGGATTGCTTGAGCCCAGGAGTCGAGGTTACAGTGAGCTACGATGACAGCACTGCACTCCAGCCTGAGTGACAGAGTGAGACCCCATCTATAAAAAAAGAAAAGAAATGAAAAGAAAAAGAAAATGTAAGAAGGCTTCAGAAGGAAGATTAAGCTTCAACAGGGCCTGAAGGATGGGTGGCCCTTATGTAAGCAGCAAGAAGGAAGGAAGGCATTACAAGCAGAAGGCATGGTGTAAGCAAAGCCATGGGATTGCCAATGGTCTTTCGGGGGAGGAAACAGAATGAACAGAGCGGTAGATGATAAGGTTGGCAGGCAGGTTGTGTTGTAAGGCAAAATGGCATTGGTCAGTGTGCCTTGCAGGTTGTCTAGAGCTGGCCCATTTTGATTGGTCAGTGCATGAGCCAATCCAGTTATTACATGCTATCACCCCTGGGGGTAAGGTTGTGTAGGCACAGAGGCCAGAGCAAGCTCGAGGCAGGGAATGCCAAGTTAAGGAGTTCAGATCTTATCTTGTCTACACTAGGGAGCCAGTTATGGGTTTTTAAACAGATGGCTAAACTGCCAAAAGTGGTGATAATGAGATTGATTGAGCAGTGGGATGTAGAATGGGTGGGGGAGAAAGTGACCACAGGGTGGAAAACTAATTAGGAGGCTGCTATAGCAACTCAGGGTGAAGTAGTAATAGCCCAGAAGAAGGTGGTGACAATAGGAATAGAAAAGAGGCTCTGAATGTACAAGAATCATCGAGAAAAAGGCCCAGTTCTTTCTGTCTGAAGGCCAGTGCCTACCACTGTGCCCGCCACTGAGTAAATATGTGTGTTTATCAGTGATAACGAACTGTGGAAACACCGTCAGGGATACAAAGGTAAAATGAGAGACCTACGTATTTTAGGGAGAAAGAGAATATTAAAGACTGGAAAAGCCTTTAAAGATCTCCAATGCAACCTTCATGGTTTGCAGGTTAGGAATAGGAGGCTCAGGGAAGTTGTGCTCTGCCTGTACATTTGATAAACTTGGCTTAGCCACCTTGTCATTTATTATTCCAATAAGCCCCTAAATGTTATTAATCTTTTTTGTTGTTTCTGTTAGCATTTCTATTAATAAAAGCTTTCTATTTTGTTGACTGACTTTGAAAGCTGCCATTTTACATTTATAACATATGTGGGAGAAGTGGAGAAAAGGAGAAGGAATTGGCTAAGATCCGTTATGAGAAGAGATGGGAGAAAAGTTACTTCTGTAAACTGGTTTCGAGGATTTTCTCTCAAAGCTTTAAAGAGATAGGACTGTCACTTGGGGAAAAGTTAGTCATTCCATAAAACAGATTTTCTAAAGCAGAAAGAGGTAGGAAGGCCTTCGTCTTCTACAGCAATGATTTTCAAACTAGGGTTCACCACCTACGAACAGGGCACAAAAACAATGTAGCAACCTGGTCAGAATGTGTCAATATTTAGAATAGAGTAGAATAAAATAGAATGGATCAGATTGCATGGTTGGTAGTAAGGGGTAAGTAGTGTTTTGTGAAACTTCTGTTTTTAACTGTGTGTGTGTATGTGTGTGTGGGTGGGTGGGTGGGTGTGTGTGGGTGTGTGTATGTTGAGATAGGATGTAAGATGTGTTTCTTATTGTGAGTCACATACAAAAAATATTTGAAAGCTACTGCCCAATAAATACTTTTCCTCAAAGTAAATTAAAGCCTTTCAAAATCAATTGGCAAAATACAGAATTCTATTAAAAGAATTTAAAACATTTATTTACATATATATCTAGAAAACTTTCTTTATTCCCCAGTGGGTCTCTCCCTTTTAGTCTCAGCTGTGTCTTTTAACTTCTTAAGTATTATCCAAAGACTTTCCCTTGGTTATCTCTCTATATAAATGCATATTAGCAAATCTACGATATTGTGCACTTATTGCCTTTATGCAAATAAACTTCTAAATATAGCATTTATTTGATGTGATGTGGCGCTGGTAAATGTTTAACAATCAGTTTTCCAGGGGGGAAAAAAACCCTTATTTGTAGCATTTGCCACTTCCTGTGGTGTAAATACTACAACCATAGCAAATGGCAAGCTACTAACATTACCTCACTAAATGTGAAATTGGAAAGAGATGCACAACAGCATACATTATATAGTATTTCCACTGTACAGATATAATAGACATAAGTAACCTCAAGTGCTTAGACAATAGGAAAAAGTAGTAAGATAGGAAGTGATGAGTTTTGAATATTTATAATATAAATAAATATATTTTAAAATACATTTAATTATAAGTTTATAATATTTACCTTTTAATAATGGCATGTCTAACAACTGGCTCACAACATTTAGCTCCAGCACACTACTGACACAGCTTGACCTCTCTGGCAGGCTCTGATTCCACACTCTCAACCACCTGCTGAACAACTCTTCCCGGATCTCTTCCATAAGAAACCACAAACTTAGCATACCGATATCTAAACACACTTTCCTCTTTGAATCTCCTAGTGTACACTTCTCTTCCCCCCTTGACTTCCCTATTTCTATTAATGGTGCCTCCAATATCCACTCGATCAGCTGCTAAGTCTTGAAGGCTCTGCCTATGCAGTATTCGTCTGATCTGCCACCTCCTTTTCATTCCACTTACGGTTACTGCCCTAGTCAGACAATTAACTGGTCTCTTCTTCAGTCTCTTCTCATTCCAACCTATCTGCCAATACTGTTAGATTAATCTTCCAAATGCAGAGCTCTTATGATATAGTTTTTCTATTCAACACACTCACACACACACACACACACACACACACACACACACTCCCTCTCACTCTAATCTGGCCTTCAGAGCTCTCCTTGCTCCACGTAATCTGGACAGTTCTTTATTCCCTGTGCTGGGAACACGTCTTGTGGATTCTGATGGTGAGCTTTTGCTCACACTTTTCCCTTCCTCTGGAATGCCCTTCCTTATTCATTGGAAGACTTGCACCTTTTATTCAAGACTCAGTTCAAATGGCAATGAAAATATGTGGATTCGTTGTCATGGGAATATATAAATTGATGAGAATCTGGAGGGTGGAAACAAACAAGAAGTGCCAAATCCAGCAATCATTTAAAGATAAGCATTTATTTGGTCACTGTCTCTTACGGAGGCTCTATGAAACATATTACACAAAGGTAGCACTTAGCTGATTGTTATTATTAAAAGGTTTGCTGGGAGCAGCATGAGGTTTATCTCAAACCTATGGATGTCAATTATACATGCTACAGCTGTTCTTCATTAACTGAAATGATCAAGAATTGTCTGTACTTTAACCATTTGGTGTTTACTATAATTATTTCCCTCTTTATGCCCTGAGTCAAATTGGGGTGAGGGGGTGGGGAAAGGTGGGTGGTAGAGACATGAAGCTCCTGAACCTTGGGCTGTCACTACCATTGATAATCCTCATTCATCCTCGGGATATTGATCATAGGTATTAAAGATCTACCCCATGCAGAGGATTTCCCAGGAGTCAGAAACAAAGAAGCTAGAATGTGTGTCTTTTATACATCTCTCTTCCTTCAGCCCTTCCCCAATGTTTAGAGTAAAATAAAATGTCTCAATTGCTTGCTCTTTTGAGTGGGAGAATCATGATGATCAGCAAGTGAGCAAGCGATTCCTTTTCTTTCAAGTTGAAATTAGAGTTTGGTAGTCAAGGAAATAAAGGAAGAAGGAATAGGCTGCCACAGCCCTTCTGGTCACTGGCACCAACTTCCTCATGGAATTAAATTATTTGCGGTTATGGAGGGCCTGAATCCTTTGCCCAGGGGAGGTGAAAAAGAACCAAGGAGAGGAAGGTGGTAAGGGTAAAAGTGTCTCAAACCAGCCTTCACTCTGATACTGAGATTATCAACCACCGGTCTGCAGACCTCTTCCATGAAAACAATTGTTACAGATGCAGATTCTTGCCCCCCACTCCCCACCCACCACTGAATCACAGTCCCCAGGGGGACAGCCTGGGAATGTGTGTGTTTCACAGGTACACCCAGTGATTCTGATACACACTAAAGATGGAGGACCACTGTTGTATTGCTGGCCAACCATGGCCTGTAGGCTGGATAGACTTTGAACTAAAAATGGTTTCTACATTTTTAAAGGGAAAGAAAGGAAAGAAAGGAAGGAAGGGAGGCAGAAAAAGGAAAGGAAAGAAAAAGAAAACAATACAGTTCACAAAGCCTAAAACATTTATTATCTGGTCCTTTACAGAAAAGTTTTCTGACCCCTGTCTGGTGCATTGCAAATAAAAGGCCATATCCAAATTTAGCCCCAGCCCAGCCCTGCTACAACTAAAATAACTTGATGTAGCAGATATTAAAAAAAAAAAAAGTGATGAAATACGTAAAGTTGTCATCTAAAAATACACTTGTAATAAGTGGAGAGAAAAATGTATAAATATAATTACAGTAAACATTCTATAATGTCTTTAAAAATATAGTTTCATCCATACAAGAATTTTGACAACTCCATTTGATTCTATCCTTCCATATACTTGTCAGATGGCAAAATATCACGAATTAGCCTAATGAAATTATTGCATGTATATTCTTTATTGGACTATGTATATCCCAAGTATATTAATGTCACACATGAGGGGAAAATGTAAAACTGTACTCCAGAATGTCTGGAGAATGAAAATATTATACATTGTCAAAACGATGCACAGGAAAATGATGTACAAAAGAAATAAAGGAAAATTGAACTTAATATCGCTCCACTTAAAAGGAGCTTAAAAATCATAGAGTAGTTCCACCTCCTAAGAATCTTGGGAAAGAGGCTATGAACCTCACTTCACAAAGAGTTCAAATATTCACATTGTGTCTAAGAGGCTCAGCAATTGGGAATCATGCCAGTTAGATTCATAAAATAATCCCACAGCCAGAAAGCAATTCCTTTAGGGATAGTTTCTAGATGTTTGTTCTAGATTTTTAAAAATTTGTTTATTATTAATGTGGAGAAACATTACTATAGAATCTAGAAATAAATATTGACTTTCAAAACTATTAACTTGCAAGTGACTTGTCTTTCAGAATTGTGAACTAAAATAGCTCACAATAATTTTGTTTCAGCAGTATTTTTTCGCAGGAAGAAAGGAATGTTCAAACCCTACTAGCAATTCATATTTTTTGATAAAGATTTAAACTATATAACAATTTAAAGAAACAAAGTCTAAAACACCAGATAGTCTTGAAACCTAGCATGCTTCACCATTTAATAAAATTATGACTCATTTTAGTAAGAACATGCTTTTTTAGTAAGAAATATGCTTTCTGAGCTAAGTATGAACTGCTGGGGCACATGGGACACCCACAAACCCAGTCAGCAGAAGTCTCAACCTCCTAAAAGATTAAAGGAAAAATAAATTAGTGTGTACAGAGAATGAAAAAAAAAAATCCCCAATGGTACTAATCTATAAACGGAAGTAAAACTAAAACTCCCCTAAAATCCCCCCAATTATCAATCCTTATAAATTCAGCAGTTATCTTCACCCTTTACTTCTTCTCAACCCCCTAGTAAAACGAACACAAAAGTTTTAGCTGAATTTTATCTCGTAAAATAAAGCCTTCAAATTACACTAAGCACAGACACCGACCTCCATAACTGCTTAACTTCTAAAACCACGCATGCAAACGTGGGGTTTCCTGAGTTCTGCTTGGGGCGGGTTCTATCTGGAACCCCGTGGATTTTTCTGCAGGTGTGCAATCCAGGGCGCGCGTGCTCTGCAGGGAGGTGGCAGAGGTGTGCGGTGGGCGCCGCCTGGGCGGGGCCGGGTGTGTGCCCGGGTGAGAGTGAAGGACATGTGACAATCCGACGGTGGCGTGTCGGCTGCAGGATCTTGGAGGGGAGTGAAAGCTCCGCCGGGGTGCCTCATTTGTAAGCACTGAAAGCCACAGCTCCAGTTGTATTTAAGTGTCCTTTGTCACCAAGTTAAATTAGGGATGTTCTTTAAGAAAGAAAGGAAGAAAAAAAAACCCCACCTAGCCAGACATGCTATGCAAACATGCTCCCATCCCCTACTCCTCCACCTCCTAATTCCCCCATCTCCAGAAAGCTGAGTTTTAAACCCTGCTGAAAATCCAACCTTAAAAGCAGGAGTTTCCCGCACCCGGTGCCGCCCTCGCGACAGTGAGGCAGAGCCGGGCCGGCTCGGGTTCGGATGCCCCGGAGCACTCCGAGAGGGGCGACCGTGGTGCGGCCGCCGAGAAGGAGGGGAGGCGGCATCAGCGGGACTTGGCGCGGGCCGGCGCCGCCGCGGCCCGGGAGCGGGGTTTGCGCAGGAAAAGGCGCCGCCGCGGCCCCCGGCCGCCCCTCCCCGCCCCGGGCTCGCCGCCCGCGCGCCGCCCGGGCCTCGCGGCGCGCCAGGGGCAGCTCGGCGGCGCGAGAGCCGAATGGGAGCCGCGGCCCCGCCGGCCCGGCAGCCCCGCGGGCGGCAGCCAGGGCGACCGCGGAGGCGGCGGGCAGGGCGCGTGCGCACTGCAGGGGCGCCAGATTTGGCGGGAGGGGGAGTGTCCAAAGCTCTTTGTTTGATGGCATCTCTGTTTACAGAGTTTACACTTTAATATCAACCTGTTTCCTCCTCCTCCTTCTCCTCCTCCTCCGTGACCTCCTCCTCCTCCTCCTCCTCTTTCTCCTGAGAAACTTCGCCCGGGCGGTGCGGAGCGCCGCTGCGCAGCCGGGGAGGGACGCAGGCAGGCGGCGGGCGGCGGGAGGCGGCAGCCCGGTGCGGTCCCCGCGGCTCTCGGCGGAGCCCCGGGCCCGCCGCGCCATGGCCCGGAGACCCCGGCACAGGTAACGGGGAGCCGGGCGGGCGGCTGAGGGCGGGGGCGCGCGGGGCGCCGGGCGCCCGAGAGCAGGTGGGAATTCGTTCCCGGATCATCTGCGGGGCTGTCAGATCCTGCGAGGACCTGGAGCCCCTGCCTCGGCAGCAGCAGTCGCTTGAGAGACTGTTGAATGGAAGAGTCTATGCGGGAAACGTATCCGGACGTTGGGAAGCACGCCCTGCGGCTCATTTTGCAAGTTGCACGGGGATACATTTTTCTTTAGGGGGAAAAGAAGCAGCACGTTTCAGCCAGGGGCAAAGCGCTGCCCACCAGCCCCAGAAAGCCCACCAGGTGCCTGGCTTGACGCCGCGGGTTTCGGCGAGGGAGTCGCAGCGTAATTGCTGGAAGCATAGAGATATGTTTGGACTTGGAAGTGCAGAGCATATGGCAGATACAGGGAAAATGCCGGATTGTTTAGTAGCTGCAGGTAGTTCATTTAAATTTCATTCATTCTTTGTGGAGGTGAGGAAGTGTCAGCTGACAGGCGGCTGGAAAGATTTTAGGGGAAGAAAGGGTCTCTACATTTGCAAATTGTTTTAAGCCTTGGTTTTGGAGGTTCGAACCCTTATTCTCTGAGAGGCTTTTATTCCTACTGCAAACATTGCACGCGCACCCACACGCGCCAGCGCTGCACATGTCACCGCACTTGGGGAGGCTCGCCGGGATGATGGGTGAAGTCTCCTAACATTTTGGCTGGACGGATGGGAAGAGGGAGAGGAGGAGGGAAACACTCGTCTGAACTGTCACTTGCTGGCTTTCCAGCTTCCACCGGCCTCTGGACCTCCCGGGGCTCCCTGCGATCGCCGGTGCGGTAGCTAGCTGGGCGGCCGTCGCGGTCGCCACTCGGCGCAAAGGGACAGAGGCCGGCAGCACCCAAGGCCGCTGCTGCGCAACCAGGACGCGCTCCCCGCGGGCTCTTCCCTGGGCAAGAGGTCTCGGCGCCGCGCGCACACGTGGACGCGGCTGAGGTTGCCGCTCCTCTCCGCGCCCTGCTCCCTCCGCCTTAGGTCGCCCGGGCCGAGGGGAGGTGACCCGACGGGCCGTCGCAAAAGAGTTTTGGGAAAGAGTCCGTGGAGGCAAAGCAAATCCCCCCGGTTTTCCTCGGGTCGTTTGATTTTCTGGCACTTATTTGTTGTGGAACCGGCGGGCGCGGGTCCCCGCGGGGCGCTAGGAAGTCGCAAAGAGCGTGGGTGTGGGCCCTGCAGTAGCACTCTCCCCCCAACCCAGGCGGGCTGGGCGCCGGAGGGAAAGGGGGCTACTGGGAGAGCCCCGGGCTCCCTAAGCCCCGGGCCTGGCCGCACGGTGCGGGGTGCTGCTCCTCTAGAGGTTTCACCTTTCGCCTTCGGGACTTAGGAGAGCAGCAGGAGTCACCTGTTGTTTTCAGCGCAGAAGCTGGCAGCAGGTGGAAGGGGTGCTGGGAGGAGGCGCGGCCGAGGCTCCGCGCCCCGAGGTCTCGGCTGCCCCCGCGGGGCGGGGCCCGCAGGTTTTCCGCGGCTCCCAGGTAGCCCAGAGGGGAGGAGGCCGGGAGGGGCGGGAGCCTTGAACCTGTCTCAGGGGGAAGAGAAACCCGGCTGCGGGCTCGAAGCCGTTTCTTGCAGGGCGAGCGTCAACTGGGCAGGGATTATTAACCAGGTCAGCGAAATGAGTCTGAACCCCTTTTCTAGAATCACGGTAGCGGCCACAAGGCACTTCCTCTCGCTCCCCTCCCTCTTCCCAGCCCCCAGCACCTCTTTTCTTTTTCGTTTCTTTGCACAGTTTGTTTCCTTGACAGAATGTAATATTCATAGTTGTACTCCTGTAACCACATCGGGTCTAGCAGGTGGGAAGCCGAGTGCATCAAGCCTGAAGTCAGCCTTTGAAAGTCCTCTGACTGTTAGGTCTGAGATCTTGTCAGAGCAGATAAAGGAAAAGTTATTTCAGGTCCCTAGTAGAAATTAATCATGCTACTGAGGCGACCCGGACGACTTAGAGCAAGGAAATAGCATGCAAAGCTCAAAGGCGAGCCCCCACGCCAAGCCTGCTGGTAGACCCAGGAGCTGGCGCGTGAGCAGCCCTGAACTCGCCCTGCTGCCTCCTGGCCCCTTCAGGACCTGCAGACGTCACACACCACCTTTCCTGGAGACCTTGGTTTTGCACATGTCTGCCCCTGTGCTTAACTTTGAAGAGGCACGGAAGACAGCGGATCGTCCTTTATTAGCCCTGGAAAGTACCTTAGAAATAGAATCCGAGCCCTTACGTATAGGCGAGGAACTGGGGTACTGAGAGAGAGGAAGTGATTTGTCCAAGTCACACAGCTAGGTGGAGGCAGAACAGGGACTGGCACCTTTGCCTCCAGAACCCTGGTCCTGTTTGATTCCTGTTCTCTCTCACCTGACGTCGGCTGCCCCCTGCGGGCGGCTGACTATGTTGCTTGTTCCTGGGGTGTTTAACTGTTGCCAAGACTGCTCAGTTACTAGTTTGAAAAATGCCGTCCTCAGTTCTGAAAATGTGACCAGCCAAACCTAAAAAGTTAATTTGAGATGAATCTATGACTGCGCTTTCAGATTCCCCTGGCTTTCTTGGTGTCCCTCATATTTCACAAGGGGCTACTTCATTTGGGGGCTTTAAGATGCTGACTTATAGCTCTGGGCTTATAATAATTTTTTCTTTTTCTTTTGGTTTGTCATACTGTGTTTTATGTTAAAGGGAAACTATAGTAATTATTATTGACCAGAAGTTGTTTAGTGCCTCCTGTCTATGGTGTGAAACAGAAGTAGGCTATCGTTTCAAAGGATAGACACTAAATGAAAGAAAATGATTTCAGATTATAAATACAGTTTAGTGGGACTTTTTCTTTTCTTTTCTTTCCTTTTTTGGTGGTGGTTGTATTTTAAGTTTGGATCACATCAAGTTACCATATAGCCTGGACCATCAGATTGTTGCTGAAAATAATAGTTTTAAATTATAAAAACCTCTAATTCAGGATTTTTGGTAAGCACTTTTGCTTGACTTGCAGGGTTTGGTAATATACACTTGTGAATTAGTTTGGGAAGACAAAATCTAGTGTGAATATAAATTTTATTTATAGAAATCATAATTTGCATTATGATATTGCTTTATATCATTATTTGTATTGGTCTCAGTTTGATGGATTTCTCAGTATTACAGTGATAAACTTTAGTGAAGTTTCTAAGAGTATTTTTTCTACCTTAGGTTTTATAAAAAATTATAATTAAAAGTAAACTGTATCTTTAAAATTATTCTCATCTAATTAGTATATGATTAATAAACATTAAGTATAGAGTTACTTCAAAAGTCATCAACATTCTTAGGGTTGATCCACTAAGTAAAAGAAAAAAGCTCTTTTGAAAACAATAATATATTCTTTTTAAACCCATAGAGTTCTTCTGAGGAAATCCTTCAGTTTTGAACATTTTATAATATTTCAAACACCATTCAGTCAGAGACAGAAAAAACAAGAGTAAGATTCTATCAAGTAGCCTAATTTTACACTTAGTTACTCTGGTAACTGAGAATTGTAAACATGGCCACAAATTGGATCCACCAGGCTGGGAGTTTTGAGTAGTTTGATATTAATGTTATTTACAAAACAGTGTGATCACTTGATGGTCTTATCCTCAGATTTTAAAATCATTTCCTCTTTGGTTCTCCTAATCTTCTAATCTTTCAGGGATCACTATAATTATGTTATTGGGTATATTCTTGATTTTTTTTTTTCTTTTATTAAACACCAGCCCCATTGAAATCACATAATTGAATTGTTTATTGTGTTTGGGAAATATTATTTAAACAATATGACGTATGCCTAAGATTTTGAGTGTGTACTTATATGAAGGACATGGACTCTTGTTCCTTTTCTTGTTCTTAACATTGAGTTTTAAATCTTCATTGGTTGAAAGCTTGCCAAATGTGTAACTTGTCCCTGGTCTAACAGTAACAGCAGGTTTAAACATGCAGGGCAATAGGAAAGTGCCAGGTCCTTTGCTGTATCTGTGGATACCAATAACAGTAGAACCAGTTTACAATCCTAGAGCAACAGAATGCAGAAAACAATCTTGTTATGCAAGTTTTCAAAGTTTTATCTTCATAACCTTTGAAAGGATTGTTGAAGAGTTTTTGTGTAAGTTTTGAAACCCAATAGTAGTCTAAATCCTCTTGTTTCAGCCCACATCTGCCCATTCTTATTTCTGCAGCATATACAGCAGTGATGAGGATGATGAAGACTTTGAGATGTGTGACCATGACTATGATGGGCTGCTTCCCAAGTCTGGAAAGCGTCATTTGGGGAAAACTAGGTGGACCCGGGAAGAGGTAATTAATCACCTTTACTAAAACACGGGAAAAAAAGTAGTGTATAATTTATGAAAAACAAAATTTCAGCTAAACTGCAAGTGCTCAAACTTGTCAGCAGGCTCTTTGAGATTAGCCTAGCCTGCCTGTCCTCACCTCTGACCACTCCCCCACATGGACACTGTACCATTCCTTTCCAAACAATCTGTAGTTCTTTGAATGTCCTCTCCTTCTCACTTTACATTTCATCTGTGTTTCCCTCTGCCTGCTGAGTTCTCATCCTTTTACCTCACCATTTCTTCCTACTTCTTCCTTACCTATGAAGACATCAACTCTTCAGTGAGGCCATCCCTGGCTTCCCTGGATAGGGTTGGATACATCCTCCTGTTGCCCCAAGCGTGGGTACATGTTCTGTCTTATCATTGCTGTGACATATATATACCCCCCCACTCCAGTAGACTGCAAGGCTCTTGAGGTCAGGCCTCAATGTCTGTTCATCTTTGTATTTCCTGAATCCAGAATTGCTTGACACAAAGTAGGGTATTAATAAATGTTCCCCTGAATAAGTGAATGAATTGCTATTTCCAAAAAGAAAACAAAGAATAAAGCAAAACAGTCATAAAATACATTGTTATAATGTATTCATTCAATATTCTTGATATAATATTTCACAGCACCATATACCTGAAGGTGTGTCCTGAAAGCATCCAATAATGGATAGAGATGTATTTGCTTCCCTTTCTTTTTCCACTAGCTTATCAAAAGCTTGATCTTTGTAGGAATGGAAAGATACTTCAGAAGCAAAATTGTTAACGTGAGAAAAAGTTTCTTTTTCTTTAACGTTCTCAAACAATTTTGCAACTGATGTTAGAGGATTTCATGTTAGAACAAATGGTATTAACTCTTCTTTGGTTTCACTACATTCTGCTTCATTTAAACCAGAGCCACTGTGGACAGGTAGACAGGATTCCCAGGGAGGCCCATAGAAGATGCATATTTTGCCAATTGAGATTGTGCACTTGGATGATCCTTAGAACATAGAAGTTCTGTTGTTAATAGTGGTTTCCTAATTCCTGTGTCTGTATTGTACCACGGACCTGCATTGTGTGTGAATGTTAACTTTGAAGAGACACAGAAGGAACACATTCATAAAGACACTTGTGAACTGGTAGGACCATGCACAGTATGTGAACCAATTGCCCACAGATATTTAGGTCTTCTGTGTTCTAATACATTTGGCTTCATTTAAATTGTGAATATATTGATGCAAAAAAGAAATGATTTTCTTACATTATATAAGTCTTTAAGTTTAATTTAAAAAGTGATCTTCCATTTTTGTTTTATAAGAAAGAGATTGAACTGACTGGAAATATTGTTTCTTATTCAAGATCTTATCTATTGCCATAGTTAAATGTCTACTGAATCTAAAATTTGAATTAATTTTTTCCCCAAAAAGTAAAACAGTTACCATATATTAAATATTCAGTCTGTGCCAGGCATGATGCTAAATGTTTTACATAATTACCTCATGTAATCTTCAAATAACCCTGTTGCTATAAGCATTTCTATTTTATAAATGACAAAACTAAGGTCCAGAAACATAATCAATTAATAACCAAGTTAAGGTGCAAACTCTGGTTTGACTCTAAATAAATCTATGCTCCCAAACCAGTATATTACCTTAATATCTGCTGTGTTTGGATACTTCTGAGAGATTCCCCCTGCCATATTGTTATTGGATTGGTTTCCTTGTTCACTCTAACTTGAACATAGTTATACGGTAAATGACTGATATCCTAGGGTTGCCTTTAAATGTCTTAGGATGAAAAACTAAAGAAGCTGGTGGAACAGAATGGAACAGATGACTGGAAAGTTATTGCCAATTATCTCCCGGTAAGTCAATAATAATTTTTTCACTTTGTATAAGGAAAGCTCCTCCCAAAGATTTATATAAAATATTCTGGGAGAAGTTATTACAGTATTATATATTTGCTCACATATAAGAAGTAGGAGGAGAGATGTTCCATTCATAACTTGTATTTTATATTATAATGTATACAATTGGGGTTTCTAAATAGATTACTAAAGGATTTTGACATTTTAAAAACAACTGCTTCTTGTTTTATGTTTTCACTTATTACGATAATATAAATTAGCATTTTGATGATTTGTTACATAGTAGATGATGAAACTTGGTATTTTCTCTAAGTCAGTTTCTTCTAAATTCCCCATTTTGTCAATAGCCATACTTTTGGTTTAAGATTATGGAGTCCTTTCTTGACTTATCCCATCCTCTCATCCCCTACATTTAAGCAGTTACTAAGGACCCTGGAATTCCTTTGTAGTCGTTCACTTTCTTTTTATTCTCATGGTTGTGTGACAGGTTAGGCTCCTGCCTCCCATCTGGACTATGGCGATGGCTCCTAACTGGCTTCCCCACTTGTAGCTTTCTACCTTTCCATCCATCCCAAACACCACTGGTAGATGGAGTTTCTTAAAATGCAGCTGTACCTTATCTTTTCAAAACCAACAACAGTGACTTAGAATCTCACAGATTAAGCAAACTGCCTTGACCAGGCACACAAGGGCCCTCCTCTCTGGCCCCGACTTACAGCTCCAGTTCTGTTTCCTACTTCCTCTCCGTAAGCAGGTTTGCTTGGATTCATTTCTGCTTTCCCTTCTCCTCCTGGGGATCCCACCTCCTAGAATGTTCTCCCCTTGCTTCACCAGTTAAAGTTCTGTCCCTCCTTCAAAGTCCACATCAGGAGCTTTGGCAGACTCCTCCCAAGGAACAATTTCTCCTCCTAAGGAGCTGCTTGTCTGCTCCCTTCAGTAGCATTATGCTTTGGTCTCTTCTTCCATATAAATCAAATTCAGCCTTCTGTCGTAGTTAATTAGTTATTTGTTTTTTCCTTCTTATAAGATTACAAGTTTCTGTAAGGTAGGACCCATCTTTTATTTATCTTTGTTTCTTACAACATAAATACTGTGGTCCTGACTTGAAGTATATCTCTTAGTTTTTATGGGAAACAAACTTTGGTCGTTTAGGGTGAATTTCCATAAAAGCTTGACAATATGGAATCTCTAACAAGTCTTAGGTGGCCACGTAGGTACTTCCACATGCAACAAGACTGAAGTTCAGGTTAAGTTAAATTGACAGGCACATGTGCAGTGTGATGGTTCTTTAGTTCATGTGGCAGGACTATTTTCCTCAGGAGGCAGAGCTTCTAATTTTAGATGCAACTTCAATATACTATGTGTATGTTCTGTAGTCTGTAAGTAATGAGGGATAAATGGGCTCTTAAACATGCCCTAAAATGTTCTTGAATGTTTTCACTGTCTATTGTCTATGTATCATTCATATTACGACAGTCTTCATGTGCTTATCACATCATATCTTTATGATGGTACATACTTTTATTTTATTTGTCTAGAATCGAACAGATGTGCAGTGCCAGCACCGATGGCAGAAAGTACTAAACCCTGAGCTCATCAAGGGTCCTTGGACCAAAGAAGAAGATCAAAGAGTAAGTTCTTTCTTCATTGGCGTGTGAATCATAATTGAGAATATTCCCAAACGTCTTTGTTGGATGTTTCCCAACTTGAGGAAGCAGGTAAGTGGGCAGACAAGAAGTGGAGGACTCTATTCCCATGTTTCCAATGAATGAAAGCCAATTTTAGAAATCTTCTAAAGATCTTGTAACACTGAAGAATGATTACGCTGACTCATTACATAACATTAAAACATAGGTTATTTTTGTGTGTTTATCTGAAGGTGATAGAGCTTGTACAGAAATACGGTCCGAAACGTTGGTCTGTTATTGCCAAGCACTTAAAGGGGAGAATTGGAAAACAATGTAGGGAGAGGTGGCATAACCACTTGAATCCAGAAGTTAAGAAAACCTCCTGGACAGAAGAGGAAGACAGAATTATTTACCAGGCACACAAGAGACTGGGGAACAGATGGGCAGAAATCGCAAAGCTACTGCCTGGACGGTAATAATATGTCAAAAAATATATTCATCGGGAAGACTGAGGGAGTGGGTATTGAACATTCTGTTTTCAATGTATGGGGAGTGAATTACATTCCATCAGTCATAAGTGTTTCATTAGATAAACTAGATTCATAGCTTTTAGAAACTGAAGATATCTTGGAGTTTATCTGGTTGGGGATTTCCAGAATCTACCCAACAGTGAGTGAGCCCTGGGCCAATTCATTTAACTTTCCTCAGCCTCAGTTTCCCATTTGCAACATGGACAATAAATAACTTCCCAGGGTCAGTGTTAGGATCAAGTAAAACGAATGTCAAAGCACTTTGTAAACTACCAATGTCTAAACACATAGAAGGAAAATGAAGACAGTTTGTCTCTAGTCTGAGTTCAGACAGCTGGTTTAGTGACCAGAAGGAACTCAGCTACCATTTTCGTGATACCAGCATTCGTTTCATTATACCATTTGGCTTAATTTTTTCTTCTTTGAATGGAAAAATAGTGTATTTCTAGAATTATTATACTGCTTCCAAGTTTTTTGAACAATTTCAGTATAATACTTTCTTTTTAATAAACAAGGCAAGAAAATTACCTCATTATGAGAGATAATTATGGAAGCTCATTTTTGTCTCATTTTCCCCACTTAAATAGTATATAAAAGATTTTGTTACTTTGGAAAATAATACTTTTTATTATAAACCTTACATAAAAATAATATAGATAGAAAATATTAAGAATAGTTTTATTCTTGAACTTCATAATTCAGAAGAAAGGGTTGTTTCAAAGATGGTTTATGTAGTATTCTCTTGAGATGCTCCAAAGCATTTCCATCCTTGTGGTTCAATATAAGCTGAGAAAATTCAAGAGGTTGGTAAAAAGAGGCCTTTTCTCCCTTATGGTCTGAGAGAGAGTGCACTGTTGATTTTTCTAAAAATTAAAGGGGCGATTGAACTTCCTCTTTCTTTAGCATACATTTCCCCCACCCCCAGCGAAATAGTAAAAGGGAGGCTTAAAACGGTTTTTGTGAATTGAGAAACTGCTTTCCTGAGAATGGAAAGACTGTAGTAAAAATGCTTTGCAGTTTGAAAATATAGTGGGGGTTAGCATCTTTCCCTTCGGGATCCCATTTTCCATTCTCACCTCTGTCTGGCTACAGGAACAATTGGGTGGTTTTCAAAAGGTGGGAGGTTTTTTTGACTCCAAAGTTCTAGCTAATGATAAGGAGTGAACAGCAGGGCAGCAGCAGCGTTAGCATCCCCCCAACTCCCCCAAGGCCCTGTCACAGCCCCGCTATGCCCCAGTCAAAGCAGTAATTTTTCTAGGATAGCTGGAACTTTAAGTTGTATAGAGTCTTGTACCACAAATAACCATAATAAACATGAAGGGTTATTAAACTGAAAATGCTCCGTTGCCAAGGAAACAAAATTGATAAAAGATACCAGAATTTATGGAAAACCACATAGATTCCAGATGATCTAACTAAGAGTAATCTATGGATTTCCAATTAGGCAATAGGGAAAACATGATCTTAGGTGGTGGAGAAGACAGAAACAATTAAAAAGAGAGGAAACAATTAAAAAGAGAAAACAACTTTTAGTGGACCCAAAGAAAAGATAGATCTCTGTTAGAAGCAGTTTTCTGTCAATTCACTAGCATATGAATTGAAATTTTTGTTTGTGAAATTTCTATGTGATATATTTCTGTGCAGAACTGATAACGCTATCAAGAACCACTGGAATTCTACAATGCGTCGGAAGGTCGAACAGGAAGGTTATCTGCAGGAGTCTTCAAAAGCCAGCCAGCCAGCAGTGGCCACAAGTTTCCAGAAGAACAGTCATTTGATGGGTTTTGCTCAGGCTCCACCTACAGGTCAACTCCCTCCAGCTGGCCAGCCCTCCGTTACCAATGACTATTCCTACTACCACATTTCTGAAGCACAAAATGTAAGCCGTTCCTGAGAGTTTAGTTTCATGAGACAGGTGGTTATTTTAGCTCCAGGTTAAGAATACCATGCAGTTGTATACTTTTCAGAGAGCTTTCATAAACACGATCACGGTCAATCTTCATGTACCCTTTGAAGTAGATAGAGGCGAGGTGTTGTTACCCCTGATTTGTGTATGGAGAAAGAGGATGGTAGGTGATTCGCCCAGAGTTACACAGCTCATAGAGATGGTGCTGACTAGAGTCCAAGTTGTTTGATTCTAACTTGGTGCTTCAAATATAATTTGAAGTTAGCTTTTGAATTTGAAGTGCTTAAGTTTACCTAAAGTACAGCTGAAGAATAGGGAGTGGAGATACATGTGTAACCTAATATTCTTCTCTTCCAAATGAAAAGCGAAGGTAATATTACATAGAAAAGGGAGACAGTTCGACACTGAAATGCAACAGCTAACTGTAAGTTCAATTGTGGTAGTGATCTAGCAGAAATGTCTTTATTCACTCCATGAATGTTTATCTTCTTACTCTGAGATAGGAGCTTTGTAACCTTGATTCTCTGATGTCTCCTTTGGATCCACATGATTCCTTTGTAATTTCTAGATATTTATATTTAGAGAAAGAAATAATTCATATAGGTGGGAAAAGAAGACTAAAGAGGAAAAATACCAAGAAGTTTTAATCTTTAAACTAACAATAATAAATGATGAAACTTACCCAAGAATACAGAGCTCATATGCAAATTCTATGCAAAACATACACATAAATAGTTTTTAGTCTTCTGTCTGTTCCATGCGTTTGACTACAGACTTTACAGAAACGTCTCAGGTGAATGAATTATCATAAGAAGTTGTGTTTTTTATTGAAACTCATAATTATTCCAAGAAAAATATTTTTATTTATGAACAGCTTACACCATCAATTTTTCAAAGCTTCTTTCGTGCATTCATGAATGTATTTTAGATTATATTTTTGGCTGGGCATAGTGGCTCACGCCTGTGGTCTTAGCGCTTTGGGAGGCCAAGGTGGGAGGATTGCTTAAGGCCAGGAGTTTAAGACCAGCCTGGGCAACATAGCAAGACAGTTTCCAAAACGTTTTTTTTTTTAAATTATATTTTCCATGTGTTTTTTTCTAATGAAAGAATACTTCCTGTCAGGATTCAGGAGCACTTGAAATTCCTTTCACTATGTTGCTTTAGCTATTTAGCTGATTTTAAAGGCCTGGCTAACTTTCAAATTAGAGGGTTTAAAAAATTGTTCAGTGAATTTTATCAGTAAAGTATTTTTTTTTCCTTCAGTCCCAGAGCAAAACCTCAGGAAGCCAAGTCCCCTGAAGCATATGTAACCATAAATGACGAGGCCTTTGTTTTGCCTTTCGATCCAGGTCTCCAGTCATGTTCCATATCCTGTAGCGTTACATGTAAATATAGTCAATGTCCCTCAGCCAGCTGCCGCAGCCATTCAGGTAAGATCACCTTATAAAGAAGCTCATTTGCTCTTCAAGGCACTGCTTTTAAGAAATGCTTGATTTCTTTCATCTAAACACTTGACTTTTACCTGACGAACAGAAGTAAAAAGAAGGGGGAGTGTGGCGAGGACGACAGAGTCCTGGCCAGCAATCTACCAATCTTGGCTTCTAGAGTACGTTTGCTCTGATTCTCTGATGTTAAAGATGAAACAACTCCTCAGTCAGCACCTGCTCTAGCCTCAGATTTTGCCTGCTCCCTGAGTCTGAAATGACATTCACAAAGATCTCTGTAGTAGCCAAATTCAGCTGGCCTTAGTGGCACACTGAGGCTCTTTGGGCTGCGTGTGGTACCTCCTGACTACAGGCTACAGTCCTTGTGTCTACAGCTTCTAGTCAGACCTTTGTCTTTTTTTCCCTTGTTATTTCAGAGACACTATAATGATGAAGACCCTGAGAAAGAAAAGCGAATAAAGGAATTAGAGTTGCTCTTAATGTCAACTGAGAATGAGCTGAAAGGACAGCAGGCGCTACCAGTAAGACTGATGATTATCATGTGCTTAAACGGGGGCCAGCAGCCTTGCCTCAGTGTACCTCAGCACTCTTCTAAACATTACACTCACCAAGGCTCTGTGTATCCATTCACCACAACTCAACACTAGAAGTTGCTTGTAATAAAATGCGATTGGTATCAGAATGTATGTTGACTAAATTGGAAGGAATCTTTTTGTATTGCCATAGAAACACAATATCCACTTGTGATTGCCATCATTGATTTTTCCCCCCTCCGGAAGGACTGTAATCAATCTAAAGACTAACAAAGATAAAACGAATGAAAGTCTGCATTTTTTACAAGCCATATATCCATATGGTATCGATTTGTTTGATTTTTTTCTTTTCGTATTATTTTGTTAACCTGTAGTTTCATATTTTATCATTTCAAACACGATTTAATGTACATTCAGTCTAAAAAAGTTGTATATAAATACCTCTTCACAAATAACGTTAGCTGCTCTCTTTTGTTTGCGTGCATGAAAGCTGTGCATGCCATTACTGAATTCTGGCATCTCTTTTGGTGATTGGGCAGCAAAGAGAAAGCTGCTTGTACTCTGTAACATATGTAGTTCACCAACGAAGAGAATAAAAGAGAAGTGATACCCAGTAGGGATTCTTAGGGGTAAATTTCTTTTTTGTTAAATAATAAAATGATTGTGTGCACATACTAGCTCGACCACTTTTTAACTTGAGTTAATGTTTTGCAACTTCTCCTGTTGTGTGGTCATGCTGTAAGGAGACTTCTGTTAATTTGCTCTTCTGCTTTCCTGACCACGTTGATCTGGCAGCCCCTTCGCTGCCTCCGTGCAAACTGTGGCATTAGAAAGGGACAGAAGCAACAAGAATATGAGCAGATAAAAGCAGCTCTAACCCCTGGATGCTCTAGCTTTTCGTAGGTTAGGATACAAATAGGGCAGTTCTTAACTCACAACAAACATTAATGGACCTTTGGCAAATTATATTAAAGTGGATTTTTTTTTTTTTTTTTTGAGACAGAGTCTCACTCTCTTGCCTGGGGCAAGTGCCGTGGCGTCAGCCTAGCTCACAGCAACCTCAAACTCCTGGGCTCGAGCAATCCTACTGTCTCAGCCTCCCGAGTAGCTGGGACTACAGGCATGCGCCACCATGCCCAGCTAATTTTTTCTATATATGTATTTTTAGCTGTCCAATTAATTTTCTTTCTATTTTTGGTAGAGACGGGGGTCTCGCTCTTGCTCAGGCTGGTCTCGAACTCCTGAGCTCAGAACGGTCC